>OU015499.1:53042782-53322995 GCA_907164885.2 Dolomedes plantarius | reverse complement strand
TTGTATGTGATTTAGAAGATGCAGAATTTTTTAGGAATGTTTCTTTAATATGAAGCAATGTGTGGTGAGGTTTTTTGCACGTGCGACATCTGAATTCACTTTTACAAGCCTTAACGCCGTTAAATTGTGTTAAACAGTTGAAACACACATTATTTGATTTAACAAATTCCCAACGTTTTTGAAATAGCATTTTCGAAAATGTTTCCCATTTACTTAGAGTATGATCTTTATGACTTAATTTTCTTCCTGTTAACCTTTCCATTCTCTCGTGATATAGTTCAAATGAAGCAAAGTGTGATTAGGTTTTTTGCACGTGCGACATCTGAATTTACTTTTACAAGCCTTAACGCGGGGAAATTGTGTTAAACAGATGAACACACATTATTTGATTTAACAAATTCCCAACGCTTTTGGAACAGCATTTTTGAAAATGTTTCCCCATTTACTTAGAGTTTGATCTTTATGACTTAATTATCTTCCTGTTAACCTTTCCTTCCTCTTGTGATATATTTCAAATTTATTGAATACTTCATCTTTTGTTCTTAGCAAATAAACTGTCACTAACCTACTAAAATCATCTATTACTGATAGGAAATACCTATTGCCCCCTTTCGAACGTTTAGGCATTGGACCACATACATCTTCGGTGATTTGACCGGAGTCACTACTTCGACGGCCACACCGATTTATATTTCGAGGAATAAACCTACAAAAGGTTGAAGGGAGACACGCTCGACATCCATTAACATAACAAACATTCATTAATAACAGCGAGCTAAAATGCTCGTATCGAACCGAGACGTATATACAGTTAGTTCACCAACACAGGTGACAGCTAGCAAGAGAGTGCGTATGAAACAATACCGCTTCTTTCCCAAAGGGGCACCCTATGCGTGGAACAGTCCATTTGAATTTAGAGGTGGGATAGGTTAGGCTGAAGGGTGGCGCCATCTATTCGCTATTCTACGATTCACTTGCCTGTTACAAGTTGTTCGCTTCTCTTGTGTGTATCAAGTTATTGTTTTCTCTTGCTTTTTCGTTTTCAAGTCGGTCAATCACTTTCTCCATTTCAAGCTGACAAGTTATTGTTTTTTTCAATTGATATAGTGGCCAAAGTGCTAAGAGGGTTTGTGCTTTTTAAATATGTTTCTGATTAATTTTTACTTTTTTCTGCTGTTACTGTTGTCATCGGTAAAGTTAAAAAATCAGGCATGCTGTAATAAAGTCAGAGAATTTATTTGAGGCTGCGGTGTGAATTAAAAGTAGTTCGGCAACTTCGCGTATAGAAGTAATTTGTTTGACTAGAATATAAAAGCACATTTAAAATGAAAGCAGTTGAGGTCCAAAACTAGGTAAAATATTAGAAAGATATGCTGATTGTAACAATTCTGATTCTTCCAGAATGCTTTTATCAGTTGATACGGCATGATATGCAGGTATAATTTCTATGGTAAATCCCTTTCTTTAAAACACCTCGAGTTTGAAACATTGTTAACTGTTTTCAATGCATTCATCTACTTGTAATACATCACATAACTTTTTTTACACAACACAATCTTTTTAAGGAAAACAGGGTTCAATATTCCATACACCTGATAACTCTAGGGCATCATTTTTAAGAAACTCCCAATTATTCCTTTAGTTCTGGATTTGGGTTATGAGTGATTAAAGTATCTCAACAGAATACTTTAATCACTCATATCTACTACTCTCTTTAATCACTCTATATGTCTTTAATCACTCATCTCTATATTTTCACAATACCTTGCAGCCCTTTGTACAATTATTAAAATAATTGTTGGAAATTGTTCAAAATACTTGTAATTAATCAAATTTTCAGCTTCATGTTGATTATCACAATTTTTTCTATTCAATAAAAAATATGTCAATATTTTAATTACAAAGTGCCTATATTTTTAAGATCTATAAGGCGTGGATATTGTTATGGTTCAGAATCCACTTTAAACCATAGATCTCAGTGTAAATAGCACACATGAGCATATTTGACCATACAGTTACAAATCAACCAACCCAATAGTCCAAATTTAATATTGTCTGTGTCATTTTTGTTAATTTCTAATAAAAAAATCTTCTAAATAAGGGTTAGCAGAATTTGAGATAAAAAATACCTTGCTCTTTAAAAATGATTTAATCATTATCAACCTGAATTAAAATTAAGGTATAAACTGAATCTACTAAATGAATTCAACGGTTGAAAATTATAAATGTACTAATTATGGCTACTAGGTTATCTAGTGCAATATGTACTCAACTTTTCTTAGAATAACATCTCATGGAATCCCAAGAAACATAAAATATTTATCTCTATTACCCCAAAAAGTTACAGAATTTACAGTGTTTCATTTTGCTCTCTTTGGTAATTGTAAAAATGCACTTAGCATCCTTCAATTTATAGCCACAGCTTCGAAAGGTACTGGCTTTTGAGGTTATTGAATATTACAAGTTCATTAGTATTGTTATATACATTACAAATGATAAATGCAATCTTTTCAGGTAAGTAATTTTTTGAGTAATTTTTATAAAATAAAATTACTAAATAGGTATTAAAAAAAGCAATGTGCAGTAGTATCACATAAAATATGCCCAAAGACTTGTATAATCATAACACAAGAAATAAAAATGTTGAATATAGAACTTAAACGTTATGTTTCAAAATGCTCTAAATCTTTAAACAACAAAAATAAACCATTAAATTAATTTTTACACTTAAGGTGACCGACTACGTTGAAAACACCGATTTTCGACCTCTAGGTCGATTTTTTTAAATTTGTGTTTCTTATTGTTTGGACTTTTTTCTTTCCAAAACTGTTTTTCTTTTGTCTTTACGTGATTTAGAAGAAAAGTTATAGCCATTATAAAACATGATGTCTCCAGAAAAATGAAACCGGAAGTAGTAGCTCCAAACCGGAAGTTGTTTTAAAATTGCAGTATTTTGCTCATTTTCAGCCCTAAAGTTAATTTTTTTGTAATTTTAAGTTATTCTAATGTTTTTACATTATTCTTAAATGTTTTTACCAAAAATATTATTTGTTTATTAATGGAAAAAGTGGCAACAAATTAGTTCATGTGTTCGTTTGTTTACATCGTCACGCTGATATTTCTCTCTCTTTGCTTTCGCTATTTTCTAATATAAAATACTGCTTTTTGTTTAAAAATCATTTTTAATTTTACGGAAAACATCATAAGAAATGGGTCAACGCAAAAATTATCGTTCTAAAAAGAGAAAATTTAATGGAAATCAGTTCACCATTTCGAAGAGAAATGAAACTGTTGCAGTTGATTGTAGTGAAGTAAATACAGCAAGTTCATCGAAACTTGAGAGCAAGAAAGGTGTTTCTTTGGAAGAAAGTTCAAAGATAATTGAACTTTGCGGAAGCAGAATAATGGATATTGACATTTTAGTTTCTGTATTTGCAATATTATGTTGTCCAGTCTGTTTCAACAAAAAACTCTCACTGACTGAAGATTCACGGTTTGGTATGTGTTCCAATTTTTTACTAAAATGCAACAACTGTTCTTTCTCAAAAGGGTTTGCCTCTTCAAAAAAGTTGGATAAGTCTAATAATATAAATACTCTTGCTGTTTTTGCTTTAAGACTTATAGGAAAAGGCTATACAGCAGGAAAAAAATTGTTCTCAGTACTGGATATGCCTTTCCTTTCTAAAGGAACTTTCAGACAACAAGAACTGAAAATTCATCAGGCTGCATATAAAGCTGTTGAAGAAAGTATGTGTAATGCTGCAAAAGAAATTAAAGATGTGAAATGCACGAAAAAAGCAGTAGTGAATTGTGGGGTCTCAGTTGATGGAACGTGGCAGAAGAGGGGTTATTCATCACTGAATGGTTGCGTCAGCTGTATCTCAATTGACACTGGCAAAATATTAGATTTAGAAACAATGACTCAATTCTGCAGGATATGTAGTACCACGTCTGGAACACTAGATACTGTTTCTAAACCACATACCTGTCGAAATCATACCGGTTCAGCTTCAAATATGGAGACTGTGGGTGTTTACCGTATTTTTGAGAGATCAAAACATATGAGGAATTTATGCTATACTGAGTACTATGGTGATGGTGACTCTAAAGCATTTAATGCTGTGAAAAACATATATGGTGAGAACTCGGTAAATAAACTGTAATGCATTGGTCATATCCAGAAGAGAGTTGGCACTCACCTTCGAAAATTAAAAAAGTGCACTAAAGGACTCGGAGGTAAAGGGAAACTGACTGATCGCTTTATTGATAAGCTTCAAAATTACTACGGAATTGCTCCGGAAGTTTTGAATCCGTAGTAATGTTGATAGTTTACAAAGCATGCAACAAGCAGTAATTGCAGCTTTTTACCACTGATGTTCTAGCAACAAGCACCCAATGCATGGTCAGTGCCCAGGACTTGACAGTTGGTGCAAGTTCAAACGGGCAAAATCATTAAATACAACCTATAACGATAAATCCGTTGGACTTCCAGAAAGTGTTATCAACATTGTGAAACCCATCTACATGAAGCTGTGTGATCAAAAATTGTTAGAGAAGTGTCTGCATGGGAAAACACAGAATGCAAATGAAAGTTTCAACGGTGTTCTGTGGAATTTCATTCCAAAACTTCATTTTGTTGAATTAAAAACTTTGCAACTGGGGTCATACATAGCTGCCCTTCAATTTAATGATGGTGCTAAATGTATTCTTACAGTTTTAAACAATTTACATTTACAGACAGGCTCTTATGTGTTAAGCGGATTGGAATCCAGTGATTTTGACAGAGTTTACGACTCAAAAAGAAAATCTTTGCCTCAAGCAAAAATTCAAAGAAAAAGACTGTGTGCACGCCGAAAGAAAAAATGCATACTGAATGAAGAAACAGAAGGCCTATCTTACTATCCTGGGGCATTTTAGACTCCTATGTGTAACGAAACTTTGTTTTTCAGATAACTGAAAACTTTAATTGCAATTTTCTCAAAACTTATTTTTTTACAAAACCAATTTACCATTTTCATGATATCTCAAAATATAATGAATGTATTGTCATGAAATTTTCAGTGTATATTTTAAATAATATGAACAATGAAATGACCCAAAATTTTTAAGGTAAGTGAAATAATTTTCATTTTGCAGGTGCTTTTAAATAGATTGAGCAACTAAAATTTCGAAAAATTGCATGTTAGCATATATTTTCCATTGTTATTTTCTTGTACCTCAAAATTTCTCATTGATTTTGATTCATTTTGAAGATTGTTGTTATTTATAACTAATGGCAAAAAATAATTAAGATTGCTGCAATACTTTTTCTTGTAGAGTGTAAACCGTTTTCGTAAAATTTAGCTAAAATTTCCCTTAAATTACCCAATTTTTCAAAAAATGCAATACATATGGATAAAATTTTAAGCTGTTTATGCTTAAAAATTCATTGTTTAACCAAAAATAGTATAAAATGGCAAGAAATTGAATTATTTCAAAAATATTGTTCCGAACGTAGGCAGTCAACTTAATGAGCAGCATAATAAATGAAAAAAAAAAAAACGTTCAAACATTAATAACTCCAACAGCATACGTATTAAAAAAATATAAATAGATAAATAAAAACATTAGAAATTCAAGGTGTCAGTAGATGGCGCCACCCATCAACCTAACCTATCCCACCTCTAAATTCAAATGGACTGTTCCACGCATAGGGTGCCCCGTTGCGAAAGAAGCGCTAGTGTATGAAACAGTCTGGTTCGAGGGCTCTTCAAGAATTTTGACATTACACTGACATTCGGAATCTCATAAACTTCCTACTTTTATCTCTGGGGATGTTATTGAGTTCAACTACTTCACATGCCTGTATAATGATCTGCAGGGCTAATAAAAATTATCTTATTTTACTTTTAGGAAGCAATTTTAGAAAAGGGGTCGTGCTTTATTAACAGGATAATTTTAAATGCGCTTTAGATATATAATGGTGGGTCGTTATTATCACACACACACACACAAATTTATATATATATATATATATATATATATATATAATATAACCGTTACAAGTGACGGTTATTACCGTAAGTGACTCTATATATGTATGTGTGTGTGTGTGTGTATGTGTGTAAGAAGTAAACATCCTCTCATTTTAAATTTAAACTCATTTAGTATTAGGTCTAGGATATAATTTCAGGCAATGAAAAAAAAAAAATCGCCGGTTATTTTTTTTGAGGGGGGGGGGGGATTGCCTCTATTGACCTGTCAGGAGAAATAAAATATTTTAAAAATAGTAACGTTTTTCTTAAATTATTAATAGTGGTTTTAACCTTCTCAATAATTATAAACATGACGAAAACGAAGTCATCCTTTAAATGTTTCACGTCACTCAAGAACTAATTTCTGACTACGCTGCTTTAGATTTATATAACTGTACAAGGATACCGCTTTTACGGCCGGGAAATTGATTTATAAAAAAATATTCTTTCAGAAAAATACCATAGTGGTTTTACCCATCTGAATAATTACAAACATGAAGTAAACGTAGCCTTGTTTTTAAATGTTTCGAATTATTCACCAACTTACTGCTCTCCTCGTTGCTTCAGATTTATATACCCTTACAAGACTAACTTAACCGCTGGGGTCGTAGGCGCGATCCTGTAACCCAAGCTTAGGGGGAGCTTGAACTGCGGACAGCGAGGTACCGGGTTGTGTCCTGGGCGGCCGTTTCACTCAGATCGCGTTTCCCTTTCCGCGGCCATTTGGCTGCTTCAGAACCGGAAATCGTCGAATCTCTTCGGCCCCCAAAGCGTAGACGTACGTTACAATCCACTGTCTTTCAATGCACGCAGTTCTTCTACTTTTTTTACACTTTATCTGTCCAATGTGTTACTAATTATTGTTTCTCTATTTCTAGAATTTTGACTACCACCCTTCTTATGTAGAATTTCTCTCTCTTTCTCTTCCACTGTACCTTAATCTATATATATATATCAAACAGTTCCGTGACTGACAGATAAGGCACAGAACAAACCAATGGACCTAAAGGGCTGAAATTTTGCATTCTTCTTATAGTGAAAGAGAGATTTTTGAAAAATTCTTCCTAGATTTTTTTAAAATTAAATTTTTAAGCTGCTTTGTAACATTCTTTAAAGTTTTATTTAAAATAATATTCTGAGGTTTATAAAATTTATATCACGAGAAACCTCATAAAAATTCCTTTAAAATGAAATCTTTACCTCAATTTATCTTTACATAAAACTTAACTATCGAAATCGTTTCCATGAAGTGCGAACGACCTTCTGTAAGATAAGCTTAAAGCAGTTTGAAGAACAGGATGTGGATGAGATTTAAAGATAAGACGGTGTTTTCTACATGTTTATAATTATTGAGAGGGGTAAAACTACTATTGATAAAAAAGAAAAACGTTATCATCCTTATATTCTTAATTTTTTTTCTGATTTTTTTTTCAAACAACACAATTAAATTTAACAATATTTCACATTTATTTAATAACACAGTGTAAATATTTATTTCTAGTGATTATGAATTCTGTTAATATTTTGACCTTTACGCAGTAGGCGATACGGAAATGAATTAATTTGCTCATTACAAAATTTCACATGTACCTTAAAAAATTGTGTATCATGCAGAAGACAAATCAAAAAAAAAAAAAAAAAATTCTGTTTAGTTCTCTGATATCTCACAATAACAGCGTTTGTTTTCTTTTTATAGTGTAAATGAAATGTCCACGGATATCTTATACAGATGCCGATTTCAGCTCTTTATTTCGAGTATTTTAACACCTGCGAAGTTTTATGTACAGAAAATGAATTGTTTGCTTAAAAAAATGTTGATAACATAAATAAACGGCAACTGTAAAACACGAATTAATTTCGGGCGATGACTGAGGTGTTTTGGGAACGTGTTAAATAATACGTAATAATCCACAATCAGAAGGTTAGGGCATCAATTATTCTTATTCGCCGCACACTTTCGTTCCATCCATGAAGGTAAAAGTAATTAGCTTCATGAAAAAAAAAACCATCTCCAATTTCATTATAAATAGTCTGGTACTGCCACCTGGTACGTAAAATAAGAAAGAAAATTTTTTCAGGATAAATGGATTATTTTAATCTTTTTGTACGTTATTTTTAATACTCCATCACAGAAATATCACGGGCACGAGAAATAGAAGGCAAAACCTCACCCCGTAATTTTGACGGGAGCGAGAAGGAAGGGGTTAAAACTAGCACAAGACTCTGACATGCATGCAGAAAGAATAGGTTTAAATTGTTGGTGTCTAGACATTCCCTTTTGCCAAATGATGCTGAATTTGGTTTCATTGAAAATGCAAAACGGAAACAACAGTATATCTATGTGTGTAATTGAATCTCCTATCTAATTGAATTTAAATTTCACTTTCATACGAAAGACGCATATATGAATGAAAGAAAATGCCACAAAGGACTATTTGATTTTAAGACCACAGCATTTGAGAGACGGCAGCCCATAGTCGTAAGGGTGGGGAAAGTGCGAGCCTTTGCAAATTTTGTGCGGCCCTATTCAGCTTTTGATATTTTAATTTACTACAGTTGAAAAATCCGACTATTGGTATATGTCACACTGTCAATTTTACTACAGGAAATGCTACAAAACACAGACAATTTCGAGGAATAGTAGCGTGTGATCACACAATCAGCAGTATTGATATTCCTTATCATACAAAGATACGCTGGCTATCACAGGGACATGTATTAGAGATGATCATCAATTTAAGAACACATATTATTAGTATCTATTAAGATAAATAAATTGTATGTGATTTAGAAGATGCAGAATTTTTTAGGAATGTTTCTTCAATATGAAGCAATGTGTGGTGAGGTTTTTTGCACGTGCGACATCTGAATTCACTTTTACAAGCCTTAACGCCGTGAAATTGTGTTAAACAGTTGAAACACACATTATTTTATTTAACAAATTCCCAACGCTTTTGGAACAGCATTTTTGAAAATGTTTCCCCATTTACTTAGAGTTTGATCTTTATGACTTAATTTTCTTCCTGTTAACCTTTCCTTCCTCTTGTGATATATTTCAAATTTATTGAATACTTCATCTTTTGTCCATAGCAAATAAACTGTCACTAACCTACTAAAATCATCTATTACTGATAGGAAATACCTATTGCCCCCTTTCGAACGTTTAGGCATTGGACCACATACATCTTCGGTGATTTGACCGGAGTCACTACTTCGACGGCCACACCGATTTATATTTCGAGGAATAAACCTACAAAAGGTTGAAGGGAGACACACTCGACACCCATTAACATAACAAACATTTATTAATAACAGCGAGCTAAAATGCTCGTATCGAACCGAGACGTATATACAGTTAGTTCACCAACACAGGTGACAGCTAGCAAGAGAGTGCGTATAAAACACTATCGCTTCTTTCCCAACGGGGCACCCTATGCGTGGAACAGTCCATTTGAATTTAGAGGTGGGATAGGTTAGGCTGAAGGGTGGCGCCATCTATTCGCTATTCTACGATTCACTTGCCTGTTACAAGTTGTTCGCTTCTCTTGTGTGTATCAAGTTATTGTTTTCTCTTGCTTTTTCGTTTTCAAGTCGGTCAATCACTTTCTCCATTTCAAGCTGACAAGTTATTGATTTTTCAATTGATATAGTGGCCAAAGTGCTAAGAGGGTGTTGTGCTTTTTAAATATGTTTCTGATTAATTTTTACTTTTTTCTGCTGTTACTGTTGTCATCGGTAAAGTTAAAAAATCAGGCATGCTGTAATAAAATATGAGAATTTATTTGAGGCTGCGGTGTGAATTAAAAGTAGTTCGGCAACTTCGCGTATAGAAGTAATTTGTTTTACTAGAATACAAAAGCACATTTTAAATCAAAGCAGTTGAGGTCCAAAACTAGGTAAAATATTAGAAAGATATGCTGATTGTAACAATTCTGATTCTTCCAGAATGCTTTTATCAGTTGATACGACATGATATGCAGGTATAATTTCTATGGTAAAGCCCTTTCTTTAAAACACCTCGAGTTTGAAACATTGTTAACTGTTTTCAATGCATTCATCTACTTGTAATACATCACAGAAATTTTTTTACACAACACAATCTTTTTAAGGAAAACAAGGTTCAATATTCCATACACCTGATAACTGTAGGGCATCATTTTTAAGAAACTCCCAATTATTCCTTAAGTTCTGGATTTGGGTTATGAGTGATTAAAGTATCTCAACAGATTTCTCTATATTTTCACAATACCTTGCAGCCCTTTGTACAATTATTAAAATAATTGTATTAAATTGTTCAAAATACTTGTAATTAATCAAATTTTCAGCTTCATGTTGATTATCACAATTTTTTCTATTCAATAAAAAATATGTCAATATTTTAATTACAAAGTGCCTTTATTTTTAAGATCTATAAGGCGTGGATATTGTAATGGTTCAGAATCCACTTTAAACCATAGATCTCAGTCTAAATAGCACACATGAGCATATTTGACCATACAGTTACAAATCAACCAACCCAATAGTCCAAATTTAATATTGTCTGTGTCATTTTTGTTAATTTCTAATTAAAAAAATCTTCTAAATAAGGGTTAGCAGAATTTGAGATAAAAAATACCTTGCTCTTTAAAAATGATTTAATCATTATCAACCTGAATTGAAATTAAGGTATAAACTGAATCTACTAAATGAATTCAGCGGTTGAAAATTATAAATGTACTAATTATGGCTACTAGGTTATCTAGTGTAATATGTACTCAACTTTTCTTAGAATAACATCTCATGGAATCCCAAGAAACATAAAATATTTATCTCTATTACCCCAAAAAGTTACAGAATTTATAGTGTTTCATTTTGCTCTCTTTGGTAATTGTAAAAATGCACTTAGCATCCTTCAATTTATAGCCACAGCTTCGAAAGGTACTGGCTTTTGAGGTTATTGAATATTACAAGTCCATTAGTATTGTTATATACATTACAAATGATAAATGCAATCTTTTCAGGTAAGTAATTTTTTTAGTAATTTTTATAAAATAAAATTACTAAATAGGTAATAAAAAAAGCAATGTGCAGTAGTATCACATAAAATATGCCCAAAGACTTGTGTAATCATAACACAAGAAATAAAAATGTTGAATATAGAACTTAAACGTTATGTTTCAAAATGCTCTAAATCTTTAAACAACAAAAAAACCCATTAAATTAATTTTTACACTTAATGAGCAGCATAATAAATGAAAAAAAAAACGTTTAAACATTAATAACTGCAACAGCATACGTATTTAAAAAATATAAATAGATAAATAAAAACATTAGAAATTCAAGGTGTCAGTAGATGGTGCCACCCGTCAACCTAACCTATCCCACCTCTAAATTCAAATGGACTGTTCCACGCATAGGGTGCCCCGTTGCGAAATAAGCGCTAGTGTATGAAACAGTCTAGTTCGAGGGCTCTTCAAGAATTTTGACATTACACTGACATTCGGAATCTCATAAACTTTCACACTTATCTCTGGGGATGTTATAGAGTTCAACTACTTCACATGCCTGTATAAATGATCTGCAGGGCTAATATAAATTATCTTATTTTACTGTTAGGAAGCAATTTTAGAAAAGGGGTCGTGCTTTATTAAGAGGATAATTTTAAATGCGCTTTAGATATGTAATGGTGGAACGTTGTTACACACACACACACACACACACACAAATTTATATATATATATATATATATATATATATATATATATATATATATATATATATATATATATATATATATATATATATATAACCGTCACAAGTGACGATTATTACCGTAAGTGACTGTATATATGTATGTGTGTAAGAAAGAAACATCCTCTCATTTTAAATTTAAACTTATTTAGTATTAGGTCTAGGATATAATTTCAGGCAATGTAAAAAAAAAAAAATCGCCGGTCATTTTTTTTTTGGGGGGGGGGAATTGCCTCTATTGACCCCCCCCCCTCTGGAGCCGCCCTTGACTGCGGCTACGTAAGAGTTGCCCTCCAAACTCTTAAGGGTTCTAATTGCCGTCATTTTATTCGTGTTTCACAATGACAGGTTGTTTATGTTATCAACATTTTTTAAAGTAAACAATTCATTTCCTGTTTACTTCGCTGACAGTTAAAATTTTGCTGGTGTGAAAATACTCGGAAATGAGGAGCTGAATTTGGCGTTTGTGAAGGAATTCCGCAGTTATTCCATTTACGAAGAAAAAAAAACCTGTCATATTGTGTGATATCAGAGAACTAAACAGAAATATCTTTTCTTTTCTGCCTCATACACAATTTTTTACGATACATCGGAAATTTTGATAAGTCAATTAATGTATTTCAGTCGTGCCTACTTCGAAGGGGTGAAGGTCAAAATATTAACAGAACTCAAAATAATTTGAAATACAATATTTACAGGATAAAATGTTTTATAAAATATTCTTTTTAAAAGATATAAAACATATAAGAATGATAACGTTTTTATTTTCTTATCCTTGGCGACTTTCCCCTTCTCAAAAATTATGAACATGAAGAAAATGAAGTCTTGTTTTCAAATGTTTCGCTTAACTCGACAACTTACTGTTAATTACGCTATTTCAGGTTTATATAACCTGATTATTTCAGTCTCGCTTATTTCGAATAGTTTAAAGTACTAACAGAATTCAAAATAACTTGAAATACAATATTTATACGTTAAATTGTGTTGTAAAAAGATAATCTGTCAGGAGAAATAAAGTATTTTAAAAATAGTAACGTTTTTCTTTAATTATTAATAGTGGTTTTAACCTTCTCAATAATTATAAACATGACGAAAACGAAGTCATCCTTTAAATGTTTTACGTCACTCAAGAACTAATTTCTGACTACGCTGCTTTAGATTTATATAACTATACAAGGATACCGCTTTTACGGCCGGGAAATTGATTTATAAAAAAATATTCTTTCAGAAAAATACCATAGTGGTTTTACCCATCTGAATAATTACAAACATGAAGTAAACGTAGCCTTGCTTTTAAATGTTTCGAATTATTAACCAACTTACAGCTCTCCTCGTTGCTTCAGATTTATATACCCTTACAAGACTAACTTAACCGCTGGGGTGGGTGGCGCGATCCTGTAACCCATGCTTAGGGGGAGCTTGAACTGCGAACAGCGAGGTACCGGGTTGTGTAATGGGCGGCCGTTTCACTCAAATCGCGTTTCCCTTTCCGCGGCGATTTGGCTGCTTCAGAACCGGAAATCGTCGAATCTCTTCGGCCCCCAAAGCGTAGACGTACGTTACAATCCACTGTCTTTCAATGCACGCAGTTCTTCTACTTTTTTTACACTTTATCTGTCCAATGTGTTACTAATTATTGTTTCTCTATTTCTAGAATTTTGACTACCACCCTTCTTATGTAGAATTTCTCTCTCTTTCTCTTCCACTGTACCTTAATCTATATATATATATCAAACAGTTCCGTGACTGACAGATAAGGCACAGAACAAACCAATGGACCTAAAGGGCTGAAATTTTGCATTCTTCTTATAGTGAAAGAGAGATTTTTGAAAAATTCTTCCTAGATTTTTTTAAAATTAAATTTTTAAGCTGCTTTGTAACATTCTTTAAAGTTTTATTTAAAATAATATTCTGAGGTTTATAAAATTTATATCACGAGAAACCTCATAAAAATTCCTTTAAAATGAAATCTTTACCTCAATTTATCTTTACATAAAACTTAACTATCGAAATCGTTTCCATGAAGTGCGAACGACCTTCTGTAAGATAAGCTTAAAGCAGTTTGAAGAACAGGATGTGGATGAGATTTAAAGATAAGACGGTGTTTTCTACATGTTTATAATTATTGAGAGGGGTAAAACTACTATTGATAAAAAAGAAAAACGTTATCATCCTTATATTCTTAATTTTTTTTCTGATTTTTTTTTCAAACAACACAATTAAATTTAACAATATTTCACATTTATTTAATAACACAGTGTAAATATTTATTTCTAGTGATTATGAATTCTGTTAATATTTTGACCCTTACGCAGTAGGCGATACGGAAATGAATTAATTTGCTCATTACAAAATTTCACATGTACCTTAAAAAATTGTGTATCATGCAGAAGACAAACCAAAAAAAAAAAAAATTCTGTTTAGTTCTGTGATATCTCACAATAAGAGCGTTTGTTTTCTTTTTATAGTGTAAATGAAATGTCCACGGATATCTTATACAGATGCCGATTTCAGCTCTTTATTTCGAGTATTTTAACACCTGCGAAGTTTTATGTACAGAAAATGAATTGTTTGCTTAAAAAAATGTTGATAACATAAATAAACGGCAACTGTAAAACACGAATTAATTTCGGGCGATGACTGAGGTGTTTTGGGAGCGTGTTAAATAATACGTAATAATCCACAATCAGAAGGTTAGGGCATCAATTATTCTTATTCGCCGCACACTTTCGTTCCATCCATGAAGCTAAAAGTAATTAGCTTCATGAAAAAAAAAAACCATCTCCAATTTCATTATAAATAGTCTGGTACTGCCACCTGGTACGTAAAATAAGAAAGAAAATTTTTTCAGGATAAATGGATTATTTTAATCCTTTTGTACGTTATTTTTAATACTCCATCACAGAAATATCACGGGCACGAGAAATAGAAGGCAAAACCTCACCCCGTAATTTTGACGGGAGCGAGAAGGAAGGGGTTAAAACTAGCACAAGACTCTGACATGCATGCAGAAAGAATAGGTTTAAATTGTTGGTGTCTAGACATTCCCTTTTGCCAAATGATTCTGAATTTGGTTTCATTGAAAATGCAAAACGGAAACAACAGTATATCTATGTGTCTAATTGAATCTCCTATCTAATTGAATTTAAATTTCTCTTTCATACGAAAGACGCAGATATGAATGAAAGAAAAGGCCACAAAGGACGATTTGATTTTAAGACCACAATATTTGAGAGACGGCAGCCAATAGAAGTAGGGGTGGGGAAAGTGCGAGCCTTTGCAATTTTTGTGCGGCCCTATTCAGCTTTTGATATTTTAATTTACTACAATTTAAAAATCCGACTATTGGTATATATCACACTGTCAATTTTCCTACAGGAAATGCTACAAAACACAGACAATTTCGAGGAATATTAGCGTGTGATCACACAATCAGCAGTATTGATATTCCTTATCATACAAAGATACGCTGGCTATCACAGGGACAAGTATTGGAACTGATCATCAATTTAAGAACACATATTATTAGTAGCTATTATGATAAATAAATTGTATGTGATTTAGCAAATGCAGAATTTTTTTGGAATGTTTCTTCAATATGAAGCAATGTGTGGTGAGGTTTTTTGCACGTGCGACATCTGAAGTCACTTTTACAAGCCTTAACCCCGTGAAATTGTGTTAAACAATTGAAACACACATTATTTGATTTAACAAATTCCCAACGTTTTTGAAATAGCATTTTTGAAAATGTTTCCCATTTACTTAGAGTATGATTTTTCTGACTTAATTTTCTTCCTGTTAACCATTCCATTCTCTTGTGATATAGTTGAAATGAAGCAAAATATGAAGCAAAGTGTGATGAGGTTTTTTGCATGTGCGACATCTGAATTTACTTTTACAAACCTTTACGCCATGAAATTGTGTTAAACAGTTGAAACACACATTATTTGATTTAACAAATTCCCAATGCTTTTGGAATAGCATTTTCGAAAATGTTTCCCATTTACTTAGAGTATGATCTTTATGACTTAATTTTTTTCCAGTTAACCTTTTCATTTTCTTGTGATATAGTTCAAATTTATTGAATACTTCATCTTTAGTTCTTAGCAAATAAACTGTGACTAACCTACTAAAATCATCTATTACCGATAGGAAATACCTATTACCCCTTTTCGAAAGTTTAGGCATTGGGTCACATACATCTTCGGTGATTTGACCGGAGTCACTACTTCGACGGTCTCACCGATTTATATTTCGAGGAATAAACCTACAAAAGGTTGAAGGGAGACACGCTCGACACCCCTTAACATAGCAAACATTTATTAATAACAGCGAGCTAAAATACTCGTATCGAACCGAGACGTATATACAGATAGTTCACCAACACAGGTGACAGCTAGCAAGAGAGTGCGTATGAAACACTATCGCTTCTTTCCCAACGGGGCACCCTATGCGGGGAGCAATCCATTTGAATTTAGAGGTGGGATAGGTTACGCTGAAAGGTGGCGCCATCTATTCGCTATTCTACGATTCACTTGCCTGTTACAAGTTGTTCGCTTCTCTTGTGTGTATCAAGTTATTGTTTTCTCTTGCTTTTTCGTTTTCAAGTCGGTCAATCACTTTGTCCTTTCAAGGTGACAAGTTATTGTTTTTTTCAATTGATATAGTGGCCAAAGTGCTAAGAGGGTGTTGTGCTTTTTAAATATGTTTCTGATTAATTTTTACTTTTTTCTGCTGTTACTGTTGTCATCGGTAAAGTTAAAAAATCAGGCATGCTGTAATAAAGTCAGAGAATTTATTTGAGGCTGCGGTGTGAATTAAAAGTAGTTCGGCAACTTCGCGTATTGAAGTAATTTGTTTGACTTGAATATAAAAGCACATTTTAAATCAAAACAGTTGAAGTCCAAAACTAGGTAAAATATTAGAAAGATATGCTGATTGTAACAATTCTGATTCTTCCAGAATGCTTTTATCAGTTGATACGACATGATATGCGGGCGATATTTCTATGTTAAATCCATTTCTTTATAAAACACCTGGAGTTTGAAACATTGTTAACTGGTTTCAATGTATTTATCTACTTGTAATACATCACAGAACTTTTTTTGCACAACACAATGTTTTTTAAGGAAAACAAGGTTGAATATTCCATACACCTGATAATTAAAGGGCATCATTTTTAAGAAACTCCCAATTATTCCTTTAGTTCTGGATTTGGGTTATGAGTGATTAAAGTATCTCAACAGATTTCTCTATATTTTCACAATACCTTGCAGTATTTTTGAGATTTTATTAAAAGTTTCGAGTATTTTACTTTGTACAATTATTAAAATAAATGTTGGAAATTGTTCAAAATACTTGTAATTAATCTAATTTTCAGCTTGATGTTGATTATCACAATTTTTTCTATTCAATAAAGAATATGTATATATTTTAATTACAAAGTGCCTATATTTTTAAGATCTATAAGGCGTGGATGTTGTAATGGTTCAGAATCCACTTTAAACCATAGGTCTCAGTCTAAATAGCACTCATGAGCATATTTGACCATACAGTTACAAATCAACCAACCCAATAGTCCAAATTTAATATTGTCTGTGTCATTTTTGTTAATTTCTAATAAAAAAATCTTCTAAATAAGGGTTAGCAGAATTTCAGGTAAAAAATATCTTGCTCTTTGAAAATGATTTAATCATTATCAACCTGAATTAAAATTAAGGTATAAACTGAATCTACTAAATGAATTCAATGGTTGAAAATTATAAATGTACTAATTATGGCTACTAGGTTATCTAGTGCAATATGTACTCAACTTTTCTTAGAATAACATCTCATGGAATCCCAAGAAACATAAAATATTTATCTCTATTACCCCAAAAAGTTACAGAATTTACAGTGTTTCATTTTGCTCTCTTTGGTAATTGTAAAAATGCACTTAGCGTCCTTCAATTTACAGCCACAGCTTCAGCAGGTACTGGGTTTTGAGGTTATTGAATATTACAAGTTCATTACTATTGTTATATACAATACAAATGATAAATGTAATCTTTTCAGGTAAGTAATTTTTTTAGTAATTTTTATAAAATAAAATTACTAAATAAATAATACAAAAAGCAACGTGCAGTAGTATCATATAAAATATGCCGAAAGACTTGTATAATCATAACACAAGAAATAAAAATGTTGAATATAGAACTTAAACGTTATGTTTCAAAATGCTCTAAATCTTTAAACAACAAAATAAAAACCCATTAAATTAATTTTTACACTTAATGAGCAGCATAATAAATGAAAAAAAAAACCGTTCAAACATTAATAACTGCAACAGCATACGTATTTAAAAAATATAAATAGATAAATAAAAACATTAGAAATTCAAGGTGCCTGTAGATGGCGCCACCCGTCAACCTAACCTATCCCACCTCTAAATTCAAATGGACTGTTCCACGCATAGGATGCCCCGTTGGGATAGAATCGGTAGTGATGAAAATGGCGTCCGTGAAAAGCTTCTGACTTTCAGAGAGGCCCCTTACGCCTGTACGATCCATCACTGAGTAGATTGTTCACTGGAGTTATGTGTGAACTCGAACTGTTGAATCATCATAAATAATTCAAGTCATTCCCGATTGTTTGTGACTTTTTTCCTTGTTTTCGGCAATAAGTGGAAAAACAAAATACAACTTTTTTTCTTCCACTCACGTGAAGGTATAAAAAAGAGTTTTCGTTTTCTACTGAGAATTTCGCTCAAAAAATACCCTTCATTTGTAAGAATCCTCTTTGTATTTTAATCCATTTCCTTATTAATGCAAACTTAAGGATCTGTATAAAAATTTAAGTCAAACTGGATCTCGATCAGGGAGTCGCAAATTAGTAATGATGAAAAAATGCTTCTGTCTGTTTGTGGCAATCCTATAAGGAGAACTAGATTACTGTTGTAAATTGTGGTTACTCGTTAATCACAATAGAATATAAATCCAGACAATATTTATCAAATCCGTCAAGAAGTCGCAAATTAGTTATGATAAAAACAAGCTTCTTTAAATCTGCACTAAAATATAAAAAGAACTTAATTGCTCCTGCAAAAAACCCAGTTACTTTGCAGCAAGTCACTAATTCAATAAAAGACATCTGTCTGTTTGTTCCTCGTAGTCTATTACGATAAAATTTTTCACATGAGGTAAATAGATTGCTTTACAATATATAATTCGATTTTAATCTTAATATGTTGTGTTGTTAGTACATATCTGATTCACTTCATTGCCATGGAACTCAGCTTTTAATAAATGAACAAGCTTTGCACAGAAGCGTGTAAATTATATCTCATCTCGTAAGTGCTTCATTATTTTTTTAAGGAAATGGGTCTTTGAGATTACTTAGTTGAGGCAATAAAACACGCTTGGCTATTTTTATTTTGAAAATGAGAGTTTATAAAGTGGTTTGAGAATCTAATAAAATGAAATGAAATTCTCCTTTTATTCACAAGATTTGATTGAAGTATAATTTAGAAAGCTCTTTTAACAAAATACAGGATCGAAAATTAATAACTTGCTGTTTCCTCTGTTATGGATGTTACGAATTTCAGTCTGCATGTTTCGAAAAAAAATGTATTATGAGTGCTTATGGTATGAAACTGGTTTATCAGAGCTCTGTTTCTAACTTTTTAAACGTAGGTCGATTTATGTAGATCGAAAGTGTTTTCCGTTTTAGTTTAATTTTTTATTGATAATGTCAGTGAGATATTTTGCAGACAGTTTCAAAGCTGGCTAAAAGTCACTAAGTTTGACAAAAGGACTTGCAATAAAGCATCGAGCTTGTATGACAATTATAATTTATTACCAAGTCCCTTAGCTTTTTTTTTCTTCGTAAAAAAATGTAACTCCTTTTTTAGCAATTATGTATTCGAGGCACGTTTTTCCTTCTCCTCCAGCTATTTTCTATAATTAAGTTAAAGACCATAATTTGTAGTAATTAGTTGTGCCTAACATTGAAAATATTTTAATGTTTTATTCGGTTTCATTCGGTGACAAAAAATAACTGGCTTGTAACTGCTAAACTTCTGCGTAAACTCATATCTAAATCCTGTCCGTTATACTTGATATAAGTTTTGACGCGAGCTGCTATTAAAACGTGAAAAAAAAATGTATGAATTACACAAAAAAGTTCAATCTATATAGCCACTCCTTACCGTAATTAATTGAATATTTCGTTCTTCAAGGTAAAGTATAATTCACTGTCTATACTTAAAAGATTTAGAAAAGGTTGCATCAAAAATGAATTTCCGAAAAACATTTTTGACATCAACCTGGATAATAAAGGTAATGAAGCCAATTATTCTCCCTGAAATTAAGACAAGCAAGAGAAAATTCCATTTAATTTTAGCCTCATTTTTAGTTTTATGGTTTCATTTAACAGTAATCAGTGTAGTGTATTGGCATATCAGGGATATTAGGGACTGCAGTAGGACATACTGTGTGGTTAATAACATAGTCGTGAGTTCGTGGATCTTAAGCATAATCTTCATGTGGGATGCGCTGACTTTCAATAGGACGTCGGTAAAGAAAATGTTCAACGAGTATCGCATGTTTGAAGCTATCTTCCTTGACAATAGTACCTTTCAAAAGGCCAGAGGAATCCTGAATGCAGCAACTTGCGTCTGCATTTTCTTTGGCATCTGGTTTACGGTTACGTCTGCAATCATCCTCACCGTGGATAATGAATTCGCAATAGAATGGTATGCGCAAACTAATCTGTTCGAAGTAAGCGTTCAGATAAAAACGCTTGTCCTATTCTTTTTCAAAGTGTCTATGACGATAGTGTTTACGTTGTTCCCAGGCATGATAATGTTGCTGCACCTATGTTTTTTCACTTTCGTTATACTGGGTATTTACTCGTGTGAAAAAGGAATTACCCGTTTCAAGACTGGAAAGTGCGTTTCAAAGTTCATAAATATGTGCTCCAACGTCCACAGGATCGCCACGTCCATCGAGTTGGCTATCTCTCTGGAAGCACTGTTCTTGTCGTACTTGCACTATTCCGTCATGTACATGAGGATTTCCGACTCCTACCTGCAGGAAACAACTGCTAATATCATGATTCAGATGGCGAAGTCACTCCAAAACATTCTTCTCCTTCTCTTCTTGGCAACGGTGTTTGCAGCCTCCGAAGTCCACAGCCGAGACTTTTCGCTGAGAGCAAAAGTGAATTACAGGGCATTCCGAATGAGTCTTCAGACTGCAACGTCGGCTTATTCGGACGTGCTTTACAGAATAATGGATTCAAAGGCGGCGATTGTCTTCACAGCTTGGAGAATGTTCAGCTTCACGAGGACATTTCTCTTAACATCTACAGGAGTGCTGTTAACATATAGCCTTCTAATTCTGCAGTTTCGTGTCCCGGATGACACGTAAATCTCGAACATACAAGAATGTGACTTTCCAACATTAGATTTTATCAGTTATATCATTAATAAAGGTATCTAATATGAAATATTCTTTCAGTTGTTGATTCGTCTCAACCAAGATGCTGTCGTATGGTTAATCTGCAAGTTGTTACAAACAATGAATTCCCATAATACCTCAAACAGTTAACTATACAAATTTTTGAAGTAAAATATTCAGTATCCACTAATATAAATGAATTTACAATTAACGTGCAATAATTTAACAATTTTTACCAGAATGTTCAGTTTTACGAGGACATTGCTGTTAACAACTACAGAAGTGGTGTTCCAACAGCCTCTCGTAATTTTTCTGATCACTTATTAGCTAAAGCATATTATAGATTTCTGTTGAAATAGGCGTCTAAGTGAATTTCCCGGACTTTTCCCATAATATTTTTTTAGTCATTAAATTATTCAAATAAGCAATTTTCATTTGAAGCGAGAACCATCAATAGATTCTTACTCCGCAAAAAATTAAATACGCAACTAATTAAAAACTTGAAGCTAAACGTTGTACATTTAAACGACTACCTTTATACTGGAACACCGAGAGCAAAAATGCCTGGGGCTTAACATTGGGTATTGAAGATCTGTTTGTTCAACTAACGCATGGCCTTAACCGGTCAAATCAAGTGAATGAATGCTCATAGGATGTAATCATCTTAAAAGTTAGATTTTGGAAAGAACTCTCATGTTAGTATAATGCCAGCCTCTGTTGATTAAATGACTTTATTTATTAAAATTTAATTCATATAAATTTTCAGTATTTCGTTTACCACAAAGTTTTGGATTGCAGTTTAAATTTTTTTATATCTTTACTTTCATTCTGTTCTGTTTCTATTAAATTTGATAAAAAAATGTAGCATTTGTCTGTGACCGCGGGTTGAACGGCTTGCACTCTGAGGGCATGTTCACATAGAATCCGTCAGCGTCAGCGTTAAAGATTCCGTTGGCGCTGATTGGTTAAATGGGTCAATGGTTGTTATATGATTGGTTAAAAAATTTTACGCTGATGCAGACGGATTCTATGTGAACAAGCCCTTAGAATTGCTTGTACCGCTTCAAAACAGTGTTTGTATTTGTAGCTCTGGTTTTTAACTTTTGTTCAGTCGACTAACAGCAAAGATTCTTATTATTTTGAAAATTACAAGCTGTGGGGGCGCTATTTTCTCATAGCAATAAGTTGCTTATTGATGTTGAAGTTATGAAAAAAAACTATCACTGTTACTTCTCATTACTGTATATTAGAAGATTTCTAGAAAAGACAACGAAATGTTGCTATATTAAATGAGATCTTTTAACGAGTCAGACCTGAAGATCAAAATCTTTTCGACCTGAATAGTTTGGCCCTTACTGAGGTAGTTTATACCTTGTCAGCATAACGCTACTGACACATTTTTCCAAAAATGGGCACTAATATCCTTTTCTGAGTTTTTCCCCCGGTTATGCGGGGCTAAAAAACAAATACTAGTAATTTGAATGTCCCAATTTATTTTTTGTTTCAAAATATTGTAATGTTGTATCTTTCACGTTTTATTCCATGATTCCCCACTTAATTGCCCTACTTTCTGTACCAAAAGATGGATACGTCATACCTTCCACTTTTTTTGGCGTTTGTTTTCTAATGCTTCCTAGTTTAAATACCTTTTTTCACCTTCAAAAAAAAAATGATAATATCATGCCTAACAGGTTTTGTCAGGTGTCTCTTAATCAAACTGCCTTAATTTTCTGTTTCAAAAAATGGTAACATAATAACTACCGCGTCTTATCTAGTCCCTACTAATTAAAATATCTTTTTTTTTTAACTTCATAAAATGGTATTTTTACACCCGCCCCTATTTGTCAAACACCGCTTAATTTAAAGCTCCTATTTTTACCTGTAAATATTTACCTATCTTTGCCTGTATTAATACCTTTCAATCTGTAGTAACTGATAAATGACAAGAGAATATTTCTGTCAATCAATAACAAAAGATTCGGTTCCGAGGATGCTCGTCTTGAATTCCAACAGTCTCCATTAAATACATTTGTGTCTAGGCCGTATATGGTCAAACCCGTAGGTCGGAAAGACCTTTTATGAGGTCTGACAGGGTGGGAGAAGATAGGATCCCCTTAGATGTCGACCCTGGGGTGGTCGGTCGAAATTAAGTTGGCACCTAGACAGGTTGGACTCCGACCCTTGTGGTGCTATTGTAAACCGGGCCCGCAATTAGCTGCCTTCAAGCCTATATGGACCTCGTGAAGAACTTTCGGCCTGGCGGCATAAGTATGAATTCATTGCTTTCTTCGTAAGTGATATACCACAGTCGAATCCCGTTATAGCGAACCCGGTATATAACGAACTCGTGGATATAACGAACGAAAATTTTGGTCCCGTCATTTTCGTATTGTACGTTTTTTAATCAGTATTGTGTCAGTTTAATGTAATCGATTTTACTCGATTTAATTCATTAATGATCATTTTAAATAGATTTTATCATTTTTTAAATAGATCATTATTGAATACACCTTGCAACTAATGAGTTATACAATTTGTGAACTCTAGCATTTTTCTTAACGGTTCGGATATAGCGGACCACCGGATAAAGCGAACAAAACCTTTGGGCCCTTGAAGTTCGTTATAACGGGGTTCGACTGTACTACTTTATGGTGAAAAAGATTTTTAAAAATAGTTGAAAGTCGTTGAAAAGGTATGAAAAAACCCTGTCCTGAATATGAATCGATCTCATATCGTTTGGAAAGCAATTTTAATGGAGTCAGATTTTCATTCAATTGACAAGTTCTTGACGGATACCGTCATTTTCAAGACATTTTGTTCGAGCGTAAATTGAGAAACAGCATGATGTTCTTTTCATTGGAATGCTCTCTAAGGTCGGTACTGTATGATCAGTACATCTTTACAAAAGCTAATATATTACTTCACTTTCATAAATCAACTTTCCATAGTTTCAGAAATTTTTTTTTAAATTCTTATAATTATAATTATTCTACAGATGCTGGATATCCTTTTAAACAACTAAAAGTGCTAAATTTCCAGTTAGACAATTTAATGAATTAATTCCAAATGGAGAAATGTTAAGTGTCTGAATTTCAAGATGGTGTTTCAATTGAAAGTATAAATGAGTTCGTTAAAATTTCTCCTAAATTTCATTCTTGTGTTTACTCAACTTTCTAAGGTACTCCAGGCATGGTTTTAAAGAGATTTCTGCACATAAATTACATAATTTAACTAAGAATCATGATTTGTAACAATTAGTCGTATTTAGCGCCTATGATATGCATGTTTATGATTTCACTAGCTGAAAACCCGCACTTCTCTACCGAGTACATTCAAATTAAATACAACGATCAATGTATGCAATTAATGCCTATATATATATATATATATATATATATATATATATATATATATATATATATATATATATATGTAGGATTTGATTATCACTCTTAACCACGCCCCTCAGCAGGAGTTCCCGTACTCCGAGAGGTTACTCCAGAGTGTAAGATGTTTGAGGCGAAGAGTGGCAACAGGTGGAACGACAACATATAAGTAAGATGACGGTGGGTGTGGGGACAGGCGGAGAGACGAAGTTTGACGTGAAGACGCCATTGACGTTTGGTTGTGCTTTTACTTACTTACGACGTATTGATCTTTCAATAAATCTGTTTTAGAAGAAAGGTGTTTTTATTCATCACGATCGACAGAGCCCACAAGTGGTGTCAGAGGTGAGATTGTGGCATAGAGCTTACTGTGTTTTGCATTACGACGCTAGGAATAATTTGAAAAAAAAGTGGTGAGTAAATCTTGTTCTTGTCCTGTTTGCTTGATTTTGCATGTGAAAATGAAGCTTGGTGATATTGAGGATATACGCAATGTACTGAAAAATTTGAAAACAAATAAAACTAAACTGTTGCATAAATTTATATTCGACGTTGAGGGAGACAGGAAAAATAGAGAGCGACTTAGAAATTTTTCCGGTTTTGAATTCAAGTTGAATGATTCTGAATTTAAATCTAAATTAAAGAAAGTTAACGATACATTTTCTTTGAACGAACTTATCATAATTTGTGATATTTTGAATATTCCATTTCATGGTGCTCAAACTGAAATCAGCGAATGTATTTTAAAACTGTTGTGTGATGTTACTTATTTGGCTGAAAGCATTCAAAATTCAGAAGAATCCGAATCGGAAAGTGAAATTGAAGAAATACAAGGTGATTATTCAGCGCTGTGTGGAAATACTCATACCGGTAAATCTGTTCATTCTGATAGCGTTTTAAACTCAGATGAATCAGCAAAATTAAAATTTTATGATGTTGATAGTCGAAACAATATGAGATTATCAATCAATTTTAGTGATATCGAAAGTGTTGTACCTAAATTTAATGCTGAATCTCATGAAAATATTGTTAATTGGGTAGAAAATTTTGAAAGTGTTGCTGGGTTGTTTAACTTGTCTGACATTCATAAGTTTATTTTTGCCAAAAGATCTCTTGGTGGTAACGCGCTTTTGTTTGTCCAGAGTGAACTAGTTAACTCATGGAATAAGTTAAAAGATCTGTTAATTAACGAGTTCGGCACTGCCTGCAGTTCTGCACAACTCCATGAAACATTGGCTAAAAGAAATATGAAAGATAATGAAACAGTCCGGCAATATTTTTTAATTATGAAATCTATTTGTAGTCGCGGTAGTGTTGATGACAAATCCTTAATGCATTACGTAATTAATGGCATTCCTGATACCGTTCAAAATAAAACAATATTATATGGTTGTCACACAATTAACGAATTCAAAGAAAAACTTAAAATTTATGAAACTATAAAGAATGATATTGCAAGAGTTAAATGCAATTTTGATAATACAAAGAGTAAATACAGTTTGGATAAAGTAAAACCGAGATCAGAAAATTTTGTTGATCGGAAACGCCCTATTATAAGTTATGACCGTAATGATAAAGTTTGCTTTAATTGTGGAAGCAAGGGGCACTTGTCTCGATTTTGTATTCACAAAACTATGAGGTGTTTCAGGTGCCAGAAATTCGGACACGTTTCAAAAGACTGTAATTTATCAACATTTGTGACTGCGAATAGTCTAAAACCCAAAAATCTGATGCTTAAAATAATGATAATGAAGAATGAAATTACGGCAATTTTTGATACTGGTAGTGATGTAAATTTAATTACTTTAGATTGTTATAAACATATTGGTAGTCCTGAACTTGTGAAAAATATTTTGATATTAAATGGATTGGGAAATAGTTCAGTATATACTATTGGTTCATTTTCTACAAATGTTAATATTCAAGGTAATGAGTATAAATTGACATTTCATGTAGTCAGAGACCATACTGTTTGCTCTCATCGAGTTTTATTAGGACGAGAAATACTCAAGTTTTCTGAAGTTTTAATGAAAGAAAATGATATACTGGTCGAACCATTAAGTAATAAAAATAATCTTGAAGTATTCCCGGTAAAAATTGAATCTAATGCAGACATTCTTGAAATAGGCGATATGCATTTAAAGGATGATATTCAAAGCTTAATCTCTGATTACAAACCTAAAAACATTAAAAAGTGCAGTATCGAAGCTAAGTTCGTACTAACAGACGATATTCCAGTTTACCAAACACCACGACGTTTGGCTTTACCTGAAAATAATGAAGTTAAAAGACAAATAGATGAATGGCTTGCGGAGGGCATTATTCAACCAAGTACATCAGAGTACGCTAGTGCCATAGTTCCGGTTAGAAAAAAAGACGGTAGTATAAGGATTTGTGTAGACTACAGAAAACTAAATAGTAAAGTTGTTAAGGATCGATTTCCTATGCCATGCATCGAGGATCAGATTGATAAACTTTCGGGGGCTAAGTGTTTCTCAACTATTGATTTAAATAACGGGTTTTTCCATGTGCCTGTTCATAGAGATAGTGTAAAATATACAGCCTTTGCAACCCCAACTGGTCATTATGAATTTCTAAAGATGCCGTTTGGATTTTGCAACTCACCAGTAATTTTTGTTCGTTTCATAAATCACATTTTCCAAGACATAATATCCGATAGTATTGTGCTGATATATATTGATGATTTAATTATTCCAGCGCAGACATGTTACCAAGCCTTAGAACATTTAAAAATAGTAATCAAACGCTTTGAAGAATATGGTTTGAAAATTAATTGGAAAAAATGTAAATTTTTAATGCATGCTATCGAATACTTAGGGTATACGATAAAAGATAATACCGTGATGCCATCACCTAATAAAACCAAAGCAGTGGTTAATTTCCCACAACCACGTGATGTTAAACACATTAGATCTTTTTTAGGACTGACGGGATATTTTCGCAAGTTCATTAAGGATTATGCGCTTAAAGCAAAACCGCTGAGTGATTTAACAAAAACGAATTGTGACTTTATTTTTGGTCCTGAGCGGTTAACTTCATTTAAATTGTTAAAAACAAAGTTAGCGGAAACTCCTGTTAAGTTATACGACCCATATGCCGAAACAGAATTACACACTATGTCTACCACTTCAAAAGAAGTCATTTCTAAACTGGAGCTTCAAAAGAAAATTTTTGGGAATCCCCATCGCATTGTATCGAATAAGGGATCAGCTTTTACTTCTGACGAATTTCAGTCGTATTGCCAAACCGAAAAAGTCCAACATTTTATAATAACCACGGGTTTGCCTAGAGAAAACGAACAAATTGAGCGTTTGAATAGGACTATCATTCCAGTTTTGACCAGATTATCCTTGCATGATCCAACAAAGTGGTACCAACACGTCGATAAGTTACAAACTGTTTTGAATTCTACATACCAAAGAAGTATTGGTACA
Source organism: Dolomedes plantarius (assembly GCA_907164885.2). Lineage (NCBI taxonomy): Eukaryota > Metazoa > Arthropoda > Arachnida > Araneae > Dolomedidae > Dolomedes > Dolomedes plantarius. Next base: position 53,294,973 of record OU015499.1, on the reverse strand, counting down.
ACGCCCTTTGAACTGTTATTTGGAGTGGAAATGCGCAATCCTGAGTTGCTTAAATTAAGACAGTTACTTGAAGAATTTTTAGCTCAATTTCAAGAAAATCGTAATGACTTAAGAGAATCTGCAAAACAGCAAATTTTGAGGGTTCAGGAAGAAAACAAGAAATCCTATAGCAAGCACCGACTTAAGCCTGCTCGGTATGAAGTGGATTTAGTAATTGCCATTAAAAGAACTCAAGCCTGTCCTGGTCGGAAATTAAGAGGTCAATTTTTAGGTCCCTATAGAGTGACAAAGGTGAAACCCAATGACACCTACGATGTGCATCGTGTTGGACAACATGAAGGTCCCATAACGACTAGTTCATGTGCTGAATTTTTAAAACCATGGGCATCCCCTATCCAACCTACTTGATTTCATTTATGTGCACTAACTGTTATTTTTTTTTGTTTCTTTGTATGTGATGTCGTCGTCCATTGCCCTGTGACTGTTGCTGCATCTACTTTTGGCCGGCTTGTGGTCAAGCCGCTGCCAGGATAGCCGAGTTGTAGGATTTGATTATCACTCTTAACCACGCCCCTCAGCAGGAGTTCCCGTACTCCGAGAGGTTACTCCAGAGTGTAAGATGTTTGAGGCGAAGAGTGGCAACAGGTGGAACGACAACATATAAGTAAGATGACGGTGGGTGTGGGGACAGGCGGAGAGACGAAGTTTGACGTGAAGACGCCATTGACGTTTGGTTGTGCTTTTACTTACTTACGACGTATTGATCTTTCAATAAATCTGTTTTAGAAGAAAGGTGTTTTTATTCATCACGATCGACAGAGCCCACATATATATATATATATGTATATATATATATATATATATATATATATATATATATATATATATATATGTATATATATATATATGTATATGTATATATATATATATATATGTATATATATATATATATATATATATATATATATATATATATATATATATATATATGTATATATATATATATATATATATGTATATATATATATATATATGTATATATATATATATATATATATGTATATATATATATATGTATATATATATATATATATGTATATATATATATATACAGTGGTACCTCGACTTACGAGTTTAATTCGTTCCATGACGGAGCTCGTAACTCGAAATACTCGTATCTCGAATCAATTTTTCCCCATTGAAATGAATGGAAATGCCATTAATTCGTTCCGGGCTCCCCCAAAACACCGAAATTTTTTGTTACATGTTTTTAAATAAGTAAAAGTGCTTATAAACGACGAACATTTTATAAAAACGCAATACAATAGAGTGTGCTGCAATAAACTTGTTTTATTAAGTGTAATGTACAACATTTACATTGGAGATCAGACTTGTAGATGCTGATGGAAGAGGAGGAGAAAGGCTGAACTGAAAAATTAAATCTTATTCGTTGATTTTTTACCTTTTCGCCACGCTTTCCTCACTTTCGCTTTTATTACTAGCTACCCCCCCCCCCCCCAAAGTGAACGAGTGAGACATGGAATCTGGGCGATTGTTGCATCGTTCACTGTGGCTGTAATGTCCAAATTCTTCTTTCTGAGAATCCGAAGAACGTTTTCTCAGAATCCGTAGATGGGGGAGAGCTTGCGATCCTAGGACCAAGGTCATCCCATCCCTTAGACCCCATGGGGAGTTCCAGTGTGGGGCAGGGATAGCTAGAAGCTATCTCTCTGCGAGAGTGGTTGGACGTTGTTCGGTTTCGGAGGGCGACTCAAGTTTGGGCAGAACAAGCTGCCCCGGGTGGTAATTGTTGAGTGTTAATCTCAACAATTACCACCCGGGTAGAAACTTAAGACTGGGTAGTAGTCTAAGAATAATATGTATACAATTGTATAATAGTTGTACATAAAGGTTGTAAATATTATATTCTTCTCGTGTTCTCATTTGATGAGCACGTAACATGGCATTCGTTGCTCAAACTAGCGGTGGGATATCTGAAGCTTGCTCGAAACCCGAATTTTAGCTCGTAACTCGAAGCAAAAAATCTGCTGAGAGAATGCTCGTATCTCGAAAAATTCCTAAGTCGAGACACTCGTAAGTCCAGATACCACTGTATATATATATATATATATATATATATATATATATATATATATATATATATATATATATATATTATATGTAGTATATATATATATATATATATATATTTATTTATATTTATAATAAATACGACGATCAATGTATACAACTGATGTACAAAAAAATATTATATTTATAAAAAAATCGTAAGGTATATTTTTTTAGACAAAATAATGTAGAAGAAAATATTCAAATTAAATCTAACGGGACATACAACAGAATATAGTACAGTTAATATAGTACAGTTTGAGGAACATAATATCTTTTACTGTATTTTAATATTTTTTTGGATAATGTCCAATCGTCTGCCTCATTAGCAAGAAAAAAATTTTTTTTTTGTCTATTTAGTTGACCGTGAGTTGTTCGTATTTATTTGCACGTGACGATTAATTTATTTGAAACAATTTATTACAAAATAGATGCGAATAAATGCGAAAATTATTTTTTTACTTCTTTTCGGCGATAACTCGGTGATAAACGGCTTTTTAAGCGAAGTTAGGTAATAATACGAGTAGTAATAATTTATTAACATAATTGCTTATCTAAGAAAATTCACGGTTTTTAACTCAGAGATCTCACTCTCGAAATTAGCTTATTACTTATTGCTAAAGACTTAAGGAAGAGAATGTGGAGACTGCTATAATGTTAGCTTTTAACTAAGAATGTTGATACTTACCTAACCAAGTAAGTAAAATTGTGATTTTTTTAATATATGCGAAATTTTTGAATTTATATATATACACACACACATATATATATATACAGGTGGTTATGAAAATAATGGAAACACATCAATATTAGTGGTGTTTATGGAAGTGCTTCGTATTCCTTAAAAAAAAAAGTTTAAGGGCCAATTTTTATTTTATAGAATATAGTGTATATATTATTCCACTCTAAAGTAGCAATAATGAAACTATGGGCATCAGGCTCTTTGAGGGATAGCGTAAGATGTCAAACTTTGTAGACCGTGCAGAAGGGCAAATTGTTGAAGCGTGTTTAATTGGAGTATCTGTTACAACAGCCCCCATGGGTTTGGGTGTTTACCGAGCTATGATATCGGAAGTCATGATGGCATACCGAGGTCACGGAAAGTCATCCTCTGTGAAACATAATAGTGGACGAAAGGGAAAGCTAAGTGAAAGAGACTGACTGGTGTTGAAGCGGATTGTGAAATCAAAAAAGAAGACAACTGCAGCCAAGGTGACCGTAGAGGTCCATCTGAATCTGCAGGCTCCAGTACCAGTCATTACAGGTAAGAGAAAACTTGAAAAACAAAACATTTAAGTCAGAGTAGTAATTCCCATACCACTTGTAACAGATGTGAAAACAAACCGTCCTCTACAGTTATGTGGTTCTTCCTTTCTTTTTATATCTCTAACGGTCCAGGCACATTATAAAGTACGCGGGATAACTCTAGAATAACTCCTTTATTCTCTACGTAGAGGCAGACTAACATATACAGACTTGGGGCTTCCAAAATAATACACAACAGTACCGCAACCCGCGGTACTAAGAAACTAAAGGTCGCAATGAATCCCTCAGGCAGAGTAGGCATTTACTAACAATACATGTACACCTCGGCTCTGAGCTAATTCTCGAAGTCGTGCAGCCACCTCGGCTAAATACCAATACACGCTCTATCAGTTAAACACCGCTATCACATTCCATCAAGCTTGCCTCGCTCTCTCCCGTATCGCTACTAAAGTCTTGGGCTTTTGCCAACTCAGCGTGTGCCCTTTAAATAGATCAAACATCTGCGCCGAACTCATTTTGGCATGTACAGCGCTGCTACCCGAAATTTGCATCTGAGCAACACGCGAACCCTACACAGTGGTGCCATGAGCAAATATTCTGGTCGAGTCATACGTTGAAATATGACATTTATGTTAAACGAATAAAAAATCCAACAGAGATAGATAAAAGTAATACGAATATAGACAAAAACAAACAGAAATCAAGCACTCTGGGCATCCACGCACCAACGGCAAGATTCTGTATAAGTGCCGGAACTGAACCATAAAACAACATAGAGGTAACCGACAGGTCTATTTATGTTAGAGTAATCATTGTTCACTTTGTCCCTTGCAACAGGACATGTGTATGTCTGAAAACACCTACACAAGCGTATTATCATGCTTGTCTCATGCCACCTGTCAAACATGGAGAGGAAATTTCTTAAGGTTTCGGCGGCCATCTCATAGTTTTCAAAAGGGATCTATTGTAACCCCGAAACAGAGATTGACTGGGAGGACTATGTCGAACATTTAGCCCACCAGATCCATCCTATGGTGCAAAAATTGTTTCCTGTAGGAGATGGAGTTCTCCATGATGATAATGCTCCGATCCATACAACTAGACGTGTCAGGTCGTGGTTTGAGGAACATACAGACCAAGTCAAACACCTTTTCTGGCCCTCACAGTCCCTAAACCTCAATATCATCGAACTGCTGTGGTCTATTTTAGGGAACAGAGTCAGAAATCAATATACAGCAATAGAATCTCTACAGGGACATTGACGATTTATCCATAAAGAATGGTATAATATTCTCTAAACCACTGTTCATGACTTGCATAATTCACTTCCTTAGTGAATCCAGGTGGTATTAAATGCCATAGATGGCCCTATGCCATATAAATAAGGAATTTCATGTTTTTCTTAAGTGTTTCCATTATTTTGATAACCACCTGTGTATATATATATACAGAGTGTAACGAAACTCTTGGGCAAAACTTTAAGGGGTGATAGTACACATCAAGAGAAACAATATTATATAGGAAACTTAGGGTCCCAAACGTCTTCCAAAGGAGATAGACGCCATTAAAGTTTAGGGTCCGAAATTTTAAATGATCATAAAAAACGGGAATATTTGTCGATTCGTTTGCTGTTTTCTCTTAAATTATTCTTTATGTCAAGATTTTCTGGAAAATAAATTTTAAAGATAAAGTTAAAAAAATGCCGATAGAAGGCGCTTTAGACTTTGGAGTAACAAACAACTATTTTTTACTGTTATTTTTTGTATCAGATTAAATGCTTTCAAAAGCTTAGACTTAAACTTAAATTTTGATCTCAAAATCTGAATCGTTGGGGGTGATTATGTCTTCGAAAACTCAACAGTGTTCAGGAGGTGAAATTTGAACCCCCTCCTCCCCTGTACGCAGTTCAGTTATTCACGATTTTGGATGCTCGGTCGTAGACCAGGCAGCAACTATTACCCACTAAACGTAAAATAAACGAGAGAGGGATGACAAAAAATAAAAAAAAAGTTATTCATAACAAACATGAGCAATTTCTCCTCGCAAAATACCCGATTATGCAAATCACCCGATTTGCATGCAAAGTGTAGTACACAAGGATTTAACTGTATGGTTCTAACTGTATATAAGGATGTAAAGTGCTGTAAAAGCTTTGGTTGTCTGCATTCATCGTGTTTTCGTTTTTGACGGCTGTAAGGATGACCAGCTACACTAGTCAAGAAATGGTAGATATCCATTTCATTCACGGCGTTGCAGATGGGAATGCCCTGGAGGCCCGGCGATTGTACGGGGAACGATTTCCTTCAAGACGCTTGCCAAACCGAAAAACTTTCGAACGCTTGCATCGGCGTCTCAGAGAAACCGGCTCGTTTTTTACTGGGATGCACGACACTGGTCGTACCAGGAGTTCCAGGACACCGGAACTTGAAGAGCATGTGTTAAGTGAATTCGAGGAGCAATCGGAGACGAGCACGCGGACTGTAGATAATGCCTCAAATGTGAGCCACATGGCGGTTTGGCGAGTATTGAGTGCAGAATGCCTTCGACCCTATCACGCGCAGCGTGTGCACGCCTTGAAAGCAACCGACCATCAGCTACGTGTCGATTTTTCACGATGGTTCCTCCAACGATTGGCTGTGCAACCAGACTTTGCCGCACACGTGCTGTTCACCGATGAATGCAGTTTCAGTCGGGAAGGCATTTTCAATGCACACAACTGGGCGTACACTAACCCACACGCTAACCGCCCTCATTCATATCAACGCCGTTTCAGCGTCAATGTGTGGGCCGGAATTATCCACGATCATTTGATCGGGCCATATCTTCTGCCAAGGCGCCTGGACGGCGGAACGTATCTGGTATTCCTACAAGAGGTGCTTTCAGTTCTGCTGCAAAGTGTTCCAGCCAACATAAAGGCTCGTATGTGGTTCCAACATGATGGAGCGCCTGCACATTTCAGCGCAAATGTGAGAAGTGCATTGGATACAGCATATCCAGGGCGATGGATTGGACGGGGTGGTCCGGAAAATTGGCCGGCACGCTCGCCTGACCTCTCCTGTCTAGACTTCTTCCTCTGGGGCCATATGAAGAGTCTTGTTTACGCAAGCCCTGTCGACTCCAACGAGGAACTGGTTGCGAGAATTGCCGTCGTAGCAGGCGATATCCGGGAGATGCCCGGGGTATTTGCTAATGTTGGAAAGTCCCTCCGCCGGCGGTGTGAGGCCTGCATCCTTGCTGGTGGGCGCTCTTTCGAGCAGTTTTTGTGATACCACAAGAAAATCATGCGTGTACCATTTTCTACGTGTCATCATTCATTCAACCTTCCTTCATGCGCACGACGTGCGTACATCAAATTGTTTTTTTTTATTTCGAGAGGAGAAATTGCTCATGTCTAGTATTATAAATAAATTTTTTAATTTTGTCATCCCTCTCTAGTTTATTTTACGTCTAGGAGGTAGTAGTTGCTGCCTAGTCTACGACACAAAGTCCTACGACACCAAGATCGGGAATAACTGAACTCCGTTCAGGAGGGAGGGAGTTTCAAATTTCAACTCCTGAATACAATTTCGGTTGCGCTACTTAACCACCCCCAACGAATCAGATTTTGAGCTCAAAATTTAAGTTTAAGGCTAAGCTTTTGAAAGCATTTAATGTGATAAAAAAAATAACGGTAAAAATAGTTGTTCGTTACTCCAAAGTCTAAAGCGCCCTCTATCGACATTTTTTTAAACTTTATCTTTAAATTTATTTTTTAAGAAAAAACTGACAAAAAGAATAATTTTTGCTAAAACCGCTAACGAATTGACCCATTTTTCCGTTTTTTATAATCATTTGAAATTTCGGACCCTAAACTTTAATGGCGTCTATCTCCTTTGGAAGACGTTTGTGACCCTAAGTTTCTTATATAATATTGTTTGTCTTGATGTGTACTATCACCCCTTAAAGTTTTGCCCAAGAGTTTCGTTACACCCTGTGTATATATATATATATATATATATATATATATATATATATATATATATATATATATATATATATATATATATATATATATATATATATATATATATATATATATATATATAGAGAGAGAGAGAGAGAGAGATAGAGATAGAAAATAGATAGATATAGATATAGATATATTTTTTTTCTTTGGCGAATAAATGCAAAATTTACGTACCCCTAGTTATACATAAAAGAAATGCTATGACCTCAAAATTCCCCTATTACACTATCAAAGCTCTTTGACAAAGAACTTTTATAAAAGTTATTTTTTTTTTAGGGGGGAGGGCTAAACCCCTTAAAATTCAAGCTCTTAAAGATTTATTGGTGTGTACCTAGGGCTTAAGGGGAACCACCATACAAAATTTCAGCTTCCTAGGTCCTATGGTTACAGAGATACAATGGGTTTTTTTAGATGGGGGGTTAAGCCCCTTTTAACCCCCTTAAAATTTGTATTTTTTAAAAATATTTCTTATTGGGCCTCTAGAGCTTAGGAGTAACAACCATGCAAAATTTCAGCATCCTAAGACTTTTGCGTCGAAAGATTTGTGTTTCTTTTAACATTCTCATTTTGAATATCTTTCGCGTATTTCTGTTTTGTCATTAGTACGCAATTTTTAACTAGAGCTAACATTATTTCGAATCGAAATCTTGTTCTTCATCTCTCGCGTTTTACACACATTTGTATTTTTTTAACATGCTATTGCTCGAAATATTGTTTATAACATCCGGGCACCGAAATCTTTTATAAAACTTAGACGAAGAGCCCAACTTTTATAAAAGTTATCTTATGATGTCATATTTCTCGTCAAACTTCTTTTATGAAAGATCTTTGTCAAAGAACTTTGATAGTGTAATATAGGCTAACAAGAAATTTGAATGATAAAATTTCACTCTTTCATAATATCGTGTACTCTCAGCAACTGGTTCCAAAAACGCTGTACATGTTATGTACGAGTTATAATATATATCTAAATTGAAGTAAAAGTGTTTAAAAGTATCTCTTCGAAAAGTACCACCATGTACTAAAGTCTGCACTAGAATCTGACAAATATCTGTGTGATTCATCATTAACCACCATTTCTTATCAAAGAATTATCCAGGACTTAAAATCAGTATAGCGGGTAATTTCTTTCTTTCCCCATGTCCTGAATATCAATGCTATTGCAGCAAAGTGCTTAGATTTGATGGTAAGATCACTTTCCAAAAATTACATATACTTTATTACATAAAATAACTGTCTATAATTAATATTATTTTCTTGGGGTTTACTTTAAATTCCCATTGTTAAGCAACCATACCTTCCGGATTATATACAGTCGAATCCCGTTATAACGAACTTCAAGGGTCCAACGGTTTTGTTCGCTATATCCAGTGGTTCGCTAAATCCGAACCGTTAAGAAAAATGTTAGAGTTAACAAAATGTATAACTCATTAGTTTCTATGTGTATTCAATAATGATGTATTAAATAATTACAAGATAAAAAGAACTTTTTATATACCATGTTTTTTAATTTTCTGTTGAATCATATAAACTTGACAATTCTATGTATTAATAAACACTTTTTAAAAATTTTTTGATGAATTATCCCATCAACTTGAAAGAAAATGAAGTTAATTGGAAGTTAACTTGCATATAACTTTTCGTTCCCGTTCCGGCCAATAGATGGCTGCACCAGTCTACAAAACAAAATTAACTGAAAATAACTGAAAATTAATTAAATTCTGCTTAAAGATGGCTAAAAGTATTAGAGAAATGCATTGTCATCGTGTTCTGCGCTATTCTAAAAGTTTCAAATGTCTAGCTAGTCGGGAAGATAGTTAAAAATCGATTGCAAGATTTGTACTTTACAGACACACACACAAACGAAGCAAATTGATAAAAACATGGTAAAAATGATAAAAATCTATTTAAAATTATTATTAATGAATTAAATTGGTTAAATTCGTTACATTAAACCGACACAATACTAATTAAATTAACTAAAATGAAGACAAATGGAAATAAATTCATTTTACCTTTAATTGTTGCTCACTGTTTTGATACAGAAATAATCGGTAATCTTCTGCTGACGTGATGCCGATTTCAAAAACATTTTATGAATTTCTTTGTCCAATACATCAAATGACGCCAACATTTTCTTCCACTGTTTGTGTAGACAAAAGTTAATTAATTACACGCATCGCTGCTGTAGCATCTCAAATGGTGGGGATTTCGTCATTTATGTGCTCCTCTTCATCAGCATCAGATGCGGAATCTCCAATTTCAGAATGATTAATTTTAATTTCTTCCACAATATATTCATCAATTGGATTTTCACATGTAATGACTTCATCATCACATGTTTCGAACAACTGCATTTCACAATCTGAGAATGATGAAATTCTGTGCTTTTCTATCCACATCCCGGTAGGTAAATCATCATCTTCTTCAACATTCGTTGTATCTCCGACATTCTTTGCTAGGCCAGCGTGTCGAAAACATTTTCTAATTATAGAATCCGTAACAAGCCGCCAAGATTTTTCGAGCATTATAAGTGCATCAAGAAGAGGAACGTCACAATTTACATTTTTATCATATACCTCTAAAATTCGTAAAATGAGCTGCTTCCTGAAAGCGACAATTAAGGCTTCTGATGACACCCTGGTCCATAGACTGTACTAAAGAATTTGCATTCAGGGGAAAGAGTACAATTCTATTCGATTGTAACTGTTTATCGTTTATGTGTGCACTACAATTGTCAAGCAGAAGAATCTTCCGCTTTTCAGCTGACAGTTCCCGATCCCACTTCCGCAGCTCTTTTTCAAACAGATCCTTAGTCATTCACGCCTTACGGTGGCTTTATAAGAAACAGGAAGCCGTTTGATATTTTTGAAGTATCTGGGGTGTTTACATTTTCCAATCACTAGAAGCTTACGACGTTCAGTTCCACTCATATTGCTATACAATTCTGTCTTTCGACAATTTTCCGCCATTACATTTCTCTCCATTATACTTTAATGTCAGGTTTAGTGTCATCTTGCAAAACAGTGCAGCTTCATCAGCATGATATATGCCATTCTCGTCATATTTACTAGAGATGTTATTCCAAATATTATCTTTCCACGTACCGATGGTTTGCTTATTTTCCTATATTCGAAGCAAGTATTCACATGAAAAGGTTTATCCTGTTAGTTTACTTGGCCTCTAGCAGAACAGTTTTCCCGCTCTTTCCCAGCTCGATGGTGCCGTTGAACGTCAGCTGACTCACGTCTCTGATACTCCCATTTCCTCCTGTGTAAAAGAGATGGCTCGATGAAAGACAGGAAAAGGCGTGGAAAACTTTATAAACATGTACTCAATTGTCCACAGGATGGTTATATTCACGGAGTCAGGTGTGTCATTGGAAACGCTGTTCTTGACATGTTACCAATATTCAATAATGTACGACTTTATTTGAAGCCTCTTCACAAAGGAGACTGGCATATTTTCGAGAAAGCTGAATTACCTCCACTCCATTCCACTCTTTCTGTACGTAGTGACCGAGTTTGTTATCTCTGAAGTCCACAGCCGAGACGTTTTGCTGAGAGCGAAAGTGAAGGACAGGGCATTTCAAATGAGTCGTCAGGCTACTACATCGGATAACGCAGACGTTCTCTCCAGATTATGGACACAAAGTAGTCAATTACGTTTTCAGCTTGGAGGATTTTCAGAAAATTTTATGAACATGTACTCAAGAATCCACAGGATGCGTACATCTATCGAGTCGGGTGTGTCTTTTGAAACGCTGTTCTTGACATGTTACCAATATTCAATAATCTGCGTCAATCCTCTTCACGGAGAAGACAGAGTATGTCAGATTAACAAAAATGCTGAATTACTTCCATGCACAGCCGAGACGTTTTGCTGCGAATGGAAGTGACGGACATGAAATTTTGGATGAGTCGTTAAGCTGTCACATTTGTTCAGTCAGACGTTCTCTTCTGATTCATGGATTCGAAGACATAAAGACTTCGAGTCCATAAATCTGACGAGTAGATTTCTGGAAGACGCCCGACAAGGATATTCTTTACGAGGACATTTCTGTTAACATCGGATGGAGTGCTGTTAACTTACAGCATTCTTCTTCTGCAGCTGCGTGACTCAGTTGAGGCGTAACTTTTAACTCGATGGCGATTTTTTATCTTCGCATCCAATAATCATATTTTTCTTTTCGTTTGTTTGTTTCTACCTACAGCACACCGAAGGCGCCAAAAAATTTTCACTCAGTAAACTGTGATAAAAATAATTTCCAGATGTGTCTTGACTGTTGCGAATGCAAGATTTTAGATTAAAATTTTTACTAAAACAAATGCTCTAAACTATATAGAGTGGGACATTACATTCTCGTTACATTCTCGTTAAGGATTTAACATTTATTGTTATTATTATTATTATTATTATATTTATTTATTTATTTATTTATTGAGGTGGAGATGGGGGGGGGGGATTCTTTAACACAAAACAGCTGTCGCAAAACAAATTATCACAAAATATTAAAAAAAAACTCCTCTTTTGCTGTTTACAGCTTTATATTTTCAATTTCTTCATATGCAGCTGTGTTTCTTAGGCTTATTTCATTTAGCATATTTTCTACATGTCTAAAAGTAATAAAAAGAGGTCAAGAGAGGTTAAGTTTATTTACTTAAAGAATAAGAATGCACTGACAAAACAATCGAAATCAAGAGAGAATTTTTCTGTCAACGTAAGAAAACTAGCCAGAGCTACGTTTTCTTTCGTCCTTGACAAAATAATATTGCGGAACAATGCTGTTTGATAAGGAAAAAATCTCAAATGATAAAGAAAAAAACAATTTAATGAAAAAAATGTCAACGAAATCACTACGTAAAAGAGTACTTTCCAAGAGTTCTTTTTTCCTTTTATATTCTATCACGTTTGAACTAACTGATAAGAAACGATTTAAAATATCATACGTATTTCATCAAAATATATAACGTTGTCAATATATGTTTCACATCTCTACATTGACATGGAAATAAAGAGCCTTTGATTGTAATTTTATGTACAACGGATGAATTAATTCCTTTCTTTGTAATTGATACCCTACTACTTTAAAGGTGAAAGTGTTTTGAGATATAAAAAGAAGTTGAAAGCCATTGAAAAATATGAAAAATCCAGTCCTGACAATGAATCGACCTCTTGTGCTTTTGAAAGCGATTTTAATGAAATTAGATTTTCATTCTATCGACAAGTCTTGATCGATGTCATAGTTTTCAAGTCATTTTATTTGAGCTGAAATTGAGAAACATCATGGTGTAACTTTGCCCTAAATTGTTCTCTTTGATAGGTACTGTCTCATTACAGGTTTACGAAAAGTAAAATATAGCTGTTCCTTATCATAAATTTACTTCTCATATCGTCAGAAAAGTAGTGTTTTTATTGTCGTAAAGATTCCACTCATGTTGGATATTCTTTTGAATGATTGAAAATGCAAAATCTACAGTATGACATTTGAATGAATTAATTCCCGATGGATAAATATTATTAAGCATCTGAATTTCAAAACGGTCTTTCAACTGAATTTATACATAAGCACGTTAAGTGTTCCTTTAGAAATTATTTCAGGGTTTCTTTGTCTCTATGAGGTACTTTTGCATAAGACTAAATTTTTCTTGCGTTTTTATAGGGAAATTAATTGTTTATATTCTGAACAAATCTAGAGAAGTTACAGCTTAAATATATTTCTGTAAAACATTTCGGACATCAAACTGGATAATTACATTAATAAAGCCAATAATTCTTCCAGTATCAAGCACAGGAAAATGGCATTTATTTCTAACAGTGATCTTGATGTTATGGTTTCATTTTATGAGGATTTATATATTGGTGATACATTTGAAACAACTCGGAAAATGTAATTTTCATTTGTGCGGAAAAACCCATATAGTGCTCATTTCATGGAATTTGTGCTTATTCTGTATGTGGCATTCGCTGTCCTTTAAGAGAACTTCAGTGAAGAAAATGTTCAACGAATACCTTTCATTTGAGGCTTGCTTTAGATATAGCCTCTTCCGCAATTCTAGAATATTAGTGAATACAGTTACATGCGTTCTCCCCCTCCTTTTCATGGTGTGTTTGGTTGTATTTACGACTTCCATCGCCGTTGATGATGACCTGTTAACGATATGGATTGGGTATTTTCCATTCTTTGAAGTATATACTAACATTCAGATAAAAAGGTTTATCCTATTTGTTTATATGGCTTCTAGTAGAACAGTTTTCACACTCTTTCCCAGCATGACTATGCTGTTGCACGTAAGCTTCCTTGCGTCTCTGATACTAGCCATTTCCTCTTGCGAAAAAGAAATGGTTCGATTCAAGACAAGAAAAGGCGTGAAAAAGTTTATAAAACTGTACTCAAGCGTCCACAGGATGGCTACGGCCATCGAGAAGGCTGTGTCGTTGGAAATACTGTTCTTGACATGCTACCAATATTTAATAATGTACGCCTTCATTTCAAGCCTCTTCACGGAGAAAGCAGAGTATGACAGATTAACAAAAATGCTAAATTACCTTCACTCCATTCCACCCCTCCTGTACGTGGTGACAGTGTTTGCCGCCTCCGAAGTCCACAGCCGAGACGTTTCGCTGAGAACGAAAGTAAGGGACAGGGCCTTCCGGATGAGTCGTCAGGTTGCCAAATCGGCTCACTTAGACATGTTGTCTAGATTCATGGACTCGAAGCCAGTAATTACCTTCACCGCTTGGAGAATGTTCAGTTTCACGAGGACATTTCTCCTAACATCAGCTGGCGTGCTATTAACTTACAGCATGCTTCTTCTGCAGCTTCGCACTCTGGATGAGACGTGAATTTGATAGTGCTGTTTAATTTTTTTTCCGTATCTAATAATTCCATTATCTGCGTCCTTAACCGAAGATGCTCAAAGTTTTTTTTGCTTCTATTAATACCTTTAACACACCCCAGGCGCACACAAAAAAAAATCACTGAGTAGCTTGTGATAAAAATAATTTCCAGTTGATTCCTGACTGTTGAGAATGCAAACTTTTAAAGTAAAATATTCAGTAAAACATAAAAACTACGCCGTATGCTCAGTGGAACAATACATTATTTCTAAACTACAATTCTGTTTGACCAGCTTTTGCGGTTATGACTTTCTCGACTCTCCTGTGAATGTGCAAATTTTGCAATGTATTTGCTCTTGACGGTATTCCCCGAATACTATTCTGAAAGAGAGGTTCTTCCAGGAGGGTGTTATTGTCAGAGACGAATTCGAAGTTCTAATTCGTCCTATGGTGGCTCCATGAGATTGAGCTGAGGACTGAGATTCGTCAAATCTAATTTTTGTTTGTTTTGTACACCAAATCAGGTCTCGACAGAGATCGAAATTGAGCGTCCTGCCAGGTCATGCTAAAAAGACATGATTCTGATCTGACGAACTATCGCAGTGTAAAAAGTCCGCAGCTATCTAAAATTTTTATGTAACTCGGGATTCTCAGTTCATGGCTAAAATTTCAAAGTAGTCGATCCTTCCCTGCACACAGTAGGTCAAACTCTCACAAAACCCCTCCGACTTTAAAAGTTGGAAGAAACACCATACCTGTACACGGCCACCTGAAAGATAAGTTTGAAGTGGGGTTCATCTCTCCACATAACTTTTTTTCACTCCTCTATTGTCCATGAAGGACGGGCTAAACACTATTGGAAGTCTGTTTCTGACCTTAGACAGAGCAACACAGGGCTTGTGGGGAGCCAATCTGTCATGGTATCCTGTACAACTCAATTCCCGACGAACTGCACGGTTGCGAACGGCGATTGCAATGTAATGATATGTGCTGCAGAGGTAACCTAGATTGCCCCTTCTGTAATATTCTACGCATTTTTGTGTAGTAAGCTGCCGCCATAGTTTCTCATTTTTACTTTGAGGTTAATTCTAAGAAAGAAATTAAAGAATTGTTTGATGGGTAATTGTTTAAAACTTTGTTTTGATATCGTCTGAAAAAAAGGTATGCATTCCGTATCTTTTATTTCCCTTCAGATTCTATGTATGATTCTACGGGTACTAATCACGGCTTTCCCCATGATCATTTTTAATTCACTTACCTTCTCCTGAGGTACTGAGAGAAGTTTTCTCCCAACCTCATACATTCTGATTGAATCGTGTGACTAAACCATTCGAATCAAAGCTGTCACTGATGATACTATTCCCATTTTTCTGTTATGCTATACGTGGTTACTTCAATATTTTTTATACTGCTTCGAAATCTCTTTTCCTAGCACTATCGGATTCATTTAGCTGGTAGTAACTTATGTACCTTCCGTCCCTTATCTTTTAGTTCAAATTTCTTTTTGCGTCAGATGTGCAACGGCGTGTCCTCAAGTTGGCTCTCGACGTAAACTTCTCCCAGGAAAATTTGAACTAAATACACGTCGTTTTATGGGTACATATATTCAGTGCAGGAGATTATACTTAGTGTCTCTGTTTTGTTTTATTCCATCGAATTTCTTTAAGGACATCTCTGGGGATAACATTCACTCTCATATATATATCGGAAGACGAAATAAACTAATTTGTCCCCACACTTTATACAAATTATATAACATATTGCGTTTCCAAAAGAGATAAACTCATAAATGAGAGAAAGATATTAATGATGAACTGAATGAGAAAGAGGAACGCAATATTTTCCTGTTGAAACCAAAATGATTTGACCACTGTTTCGAGATAAGAATACAGAATGTTTGAGATGTGCAAGATTCAATAAGTTCATGTTCACACTGTCAATAAAAAAGACTATGTTTGTTGCTTCACTCAGTGATCTCTAGAAACGCTACGTTTTTTCAGAAATCATTTGTTTAAAATTCATTATTCAATAAAATGTGTCTTTATTACGAACAATCATCGAGCAAAAATCAATATATGTTTCGTGTTCACGTTGTCAATAAAAGCAATTTTGCTTGTTGCCTTATTTTAATGCTTAATTTTTTTAGACCTACATCCGTGTTTTGGCGAAGAAAAAATCCCGGGGCAGTTAACATCTCTGTATACGTTCCTCTGAATTGTTTCGAACAGAAGGGCATATTTCTGTAGTGAGGAAAAATACCGAGACACGTCAAACAAAAAATGGCTTTTCTGATTATACACCCTTACCCTGCTTTACGGCTTGGATACGTTCCAGAAAAATTGGCCGTAAAGTGAGCCGTATAACGAATCAATTATCTTGATACAAACCCATACAAATTTAATTGGATCCGTCCCAATTTTTTATAAATAATATAGTTTTTAGTTCATAAAGCATTTTATGAATTAAAAACTATAATACATTGAAGTGCCACTGAATTAGGGATAGCAAAGCCTATGCAAATTGTGTAGCGCTGCGCATCATGTATGCGCAAGTGAGGGAGCTGTGGTAACTGCATACATAGCGCGTACTGTGGTTGTTCTGCATTAGTTGTTGGAATTGCCAGCATGGGTAAACTGCCTGATTTAGACGCCTTCGATCGCGCACAAATCGTAGGTGCGCGACGCATGGGCCATTCAATTTCCGAAATCGACAGACAGCTAGGATTTTCAAGATCGACAGTGTCAAGACTACATGGATGGTGGAAAAAAAACTAGCGATCGGGCAAACTGCAAAGGACAATTAGCCTTGACAGTGCGTGGTGAGAGACGGCTCAGGCGTATTGTACGTAGCCAGCGAAGCCAAACATTAGCTCAAATTACCACTCAGTTTAATGACGGTGCCAGTCGTACAGTCAGTAAACGGACTCTGCAACGCTCGCTTAACCGTATGGGTTTCGGGAGCCTTCGACCTACGAGAGTACCATTGCTCTATACTCGCCATCGGGCTGCACGTCTTGCCTGGGCAAGAGAGCACAGAGACTGGAGTGTAGAGGACTGGAAACGAGTAGCATGGACTGATGAGTCTCGATTCCGACTACTTAATGCCGACGGGAGGCTGAGAATATGGCGTCAGGCTCAAGAAGCCATGGATCCTGCATGCCTGGCTGGAATTGTACAAGGGAATGGTGGCTCAATCATGGTCTGGGGTGTTTTTTCGTGGCACAGTTTGGGATCTTTGGTGCGTGTACCAACCTCCCTCGATGCAATTCGGTACGTAGAGTTGCTGGGTGATCACCTCCATCCGTTTATGCTGTTCTGTTATCTGCACGGGAATGGAGTTTTCCAGCAAGACAACTGTACCTCTCACAAGTCTCGGTTGGCTACTGGCTGGTTGGATGAGCATTCCTCTGACTTCTCTGTCATGAATTGGCCACCTAGAAGCCCAGACTTAAATCCTATTGAGCATCTTTGGGATGTTTTGGAACAAGGCGTGAAAGGCCATCACACAGCACCAAAGAACCTTACTGAATTATGGACAGCTTTAGCCAACATTTGGCAAGCCATTCCCGTGGAACGTTTCCAGAAACTTGTTGAATCTATGCCTCGTCGTGTGGCAGCCGTTATCAAGGCCAGAGGAGGCCCAACTCGTTACTAGGTAGGTATCCCTATTTCAGTGGCACTTCAGTGTGTATATATATATATATATATACAGAGGCTGTTCGCACATTTTTTAGACGATTTTGGTAAGCGGTAATAAAAAATCGTTTGCTGCAAAAGAAATAATTGCCATTGTTCAGTTGGTTCTCTGTTTAACGAAGCTCTACTTAACGACGATCTCTATTTAAAGACGATATTTCCAGGTCCCGGTCCCTCCGACGTAAAAAAATTCTATTTTAAGACGATTTTGTTTCTATTTAACGACGATTTTTTCTTAAACGATAAACTTTTTCTTCAACATTTTATTTACAGTAGGGTTACTTTCTGTGGGGAGTTTGGTTTCAATAACAGATCCAGAATTTCCTTTATGTTTGTTGCAATCATAGACTTTTTGCAGTGGAAAAAACCGGGGGAGGGGGGGGGGGGATTACTGTTTCTCGGAAGATCGAACATTCTTGCCTGGTGGATCGAATTTCTTAGTGCGTGTGTGGAATCACTCTATTGTACCTACCATGTTGTCATGTGATTTACGAACTGTCCAAAAGCACCCCTCTCTCACTCCTTCTGGGAAGTACGTGTTCATGTTTAGAGAATTCATGGTTGTGTGTAGGAGCTCATTTCAGTACGAATACGAGGTGAGTAGAGCAAAATGGGATAGCATCTTACGCTACACGAAAAAGTGAAAATTATTGAAAACTGGGAAGAAAGTGTTGTAATATCAAAAGTCCAATTCGCAATACAATTTCAGCTACCCGAGTCTACCCTCAAAGGCATTTTAGCAAGCAAAGAGAAAATTCTTGAAGCAGCACAAAAATTTGGTTTGGGATCCAAATCCAAACGGCAGAAAATTCAATGTGGCCGATCAGAAGAGTTTGAGAAAGCAGTCGTGCAATGGTTTCATCAAGCAAGAGCATCTAACATTCCAATTTCCGGAGTGATATTTAAAGAAAATGCTATTATTCTGGCAGAAAAGTTTGGAATGCAAAATTTTCAGGCTTCGGCTGGTTGGTTAACAAAGTTCAAAGAAAGATACGGGCTTGTATTTAAAAGCATATCTGGCGAAAGTGGCTCCGTAGATGAAAAAATAGTGGATGAATGGAAAATAGTGCTGAAGGGGATATTAGATGGATATGATGAGAAGAACATATTCAATGCAGATGAGACGGGCTTATTCTACAATATGGTGCCTAATAAAACCTTAACGTATATGGGCGAAAAGTGTTTTGGTGGAAAACACAGTAAGGAACGATTGACTGTTTTTCTGTGCACTAATTCGGATGGATCTGAGAAATTTCCACCACTAGTTATAGGCAAATCAAAGCAACCGAAGTGTTTTAAGAATATCACCAGGAAACCTTGTGAGTACCGTAATAACAATAAAGCGTGGATGACATCACAAATTTTTATTGACTGGATTAGAAAATTTGATGCAAAAATGCATCGAGAAAAGAGAAAAGTTTTACTTTTAATCGACCGATACACATACTCCAAATATCCCTGGACTTACAAATTTGACTATCCATTTCTTACCAGCTAATTGCACTAGCAAGTTGCAGCCATTAGACCTGGGTATCATTCGCAGTGTGAAAGCATACTACAGAAAGTCTTTAATTTGGAAATTAATAAACAATTCGGCTGACAGTATAAAAATTAGAAAATTTACAATCTTGGAAGCAATGCACATGATAACATCAGCATGGAAAGAAGTTTTTTCATCCACAATAAAAAACTGCTTTCGCGTTGCTGGAATTCACAAAGAACTTGTAGTGGAACTGCAAATTACGGATGTAGAAATCAACGAAGATGACATTACCCCTGAAGAATGGAGAAGTCTTGTTGAAGATGAGGATGTTACAATTCAAGATTTCTACAATTGTGATAAATATGTTTTAACAACAGATTTCAGAAATGTAGAACAAATTTATGAAGATGTAAACGAAAACACAGTGTCAGACGAAGAAGGTGAAGTTGAAGACACGGAAAACGAGACACTGCCACAGTCTTACACATATGCAATTTCTGCTCTAGATGTTCTCCGACACTATATTACATCGAAAATAGGAGGTGACTCATTTAACATTTTAGAAAATCTGGAAAAGAGAATAACGAAAACAAGCCGAATGAAGCAATCAACACGTTTTGAATTTTTTAAAACGTAATTTATTGTATTGTTTGTACTCTTTTTTTTCAATGTAATTTAAAATAACTTTTTGTGAATAAAATAATGATGATAATAAAAATAACATTTTTAAACACGCTAATATATTAAGAAATATGTTGACAGTCCTAAGCCTGTAAAGTGTGAAGGGAAATGTTATTTTTTCACAAATTCTGTTTAAGGACGATCTCTACTTAAGGACGATTTTTCACGGTCCCTTGAAAGTCGTTAAACAGAGAACCAACTGTACTATGTTTTTAAAAGTCAAAATTATCGTCTGCGGCTTGAAAGTTTTGTTTTTATTCAAAATGGCGTTTTTAACAAAGCAGTGGTTCGAAGGCTACATTTATGCTCTTTCCGAAGAGAAATATGCATACTCCGTTATCCAAAAACGATGTGAGAGTCATGGTTTTGTGATATCTAAAGCGTCGATAGGTAATATCGTCAACAAGAAAGGAAAAAAAACGTCAAATTGGAGCCTCAAGTGGGGCAAAAATTCCAAACAAGTATCCAAGGAAAAAACGGACATCTTCGACTATTGCAAAGGTACGTTGTTTAATTTTAAAAGAAAATCCCCCTAGTCAAAGGACAGTTGCGAAATCATTAAAATGCTCGGTGTCCACTGTAAACAAAATGATAAACGTTGATTTAAATGTTAAGAAAGCGAAAAAACGCAATGTGCATCGTCTTCTTCCAAATCATATCGCTGAACGCAGGACACGCTGCAGAATTCTATATGAGAAACACTTATCCAAAGAAAAATGGAAAACAATTGTCACAATAGATGAATCATGGGTGTATTTAAATGATTGCAACAAAAAAAGAGCCATTTATTATCATAAAAGGGGAGAAAAAAATTTAAGTACATGGTTCAAAGAATCGAAAGAAAGTTTTTCTAAGGGATTCATGATTGTTGCTGGTTTTTCTTATAATGGCAAGTCAAAAATAAAGAGAGTGGAAAAAAATGTCAAGATTAACTCCAAATACTATGAGGAACATATTTTATCGCCAATTTTTCTGAATGAAATACCATCGCTTTACCCACAGTGCCATCAATCTGTGAGACTCCATCAGGACAAAGCTAGCAGTCACACATCAAAATCCACTGTAAATTTCCTAAAATAAGTGAAACAAAAAACTGGTATCAAGGCCATACCCTTCACTGATATCCCTACTAAATTTCTCGATTTATCACCTACGGATTTTTGTGCTTTCGGACTTTTAAAATCTGCATTATCCAAACGTCGTCCCAAAACCCTTACTGGACTCTGGAAAGCTGTTCAGGAGGAATGGGATAGAATACCTCTTCTGACACTTCAAAAGTCACTATTATCCTGGAAATCGCGGTGTCGAAAGATAGTTCAGAATAAGGGATGTAAAATAGAACATTTAAAACGTAAGAATTTTATGTAATTTAGTTTTGTGAATACAATATACATCTTCTAAAAAATATGTGAACAGCCTCTGTATATATATATATATATATATATATATATATATATATATATATATCCTATGTAAATGCTTAGATAAAAATAAAAGTACAAAACAATGTAATAATAAACATAAGTTAAAATGTTTAAAAACAGTTATAATGTGATGGCGAACAGGAAGAATCACTCAGCTATAGTAGGCTGCCATCACCACTTTCCGCTGGGGGGGAGGAAAGTGGTAAGTGCTCCCCCCCCCAACGTACCTTGAAACGTTAATAGAAGTTTAGTTAAAAGCGGAAAATTGCAGAAACGTTTAAGAAAGTTGGTTTTTCTCCACCTTTTCAAACTGTGAAACTGAAGAATCGGATTATGTCTTTAGCCTTAATATACTTTTTAACAATGATATGATCCATAACAAAAATTCGATGCTATATTTTTTTTTCTCATTTTATTTGTATTATATTTATTTTTCTCATTTTATAAGTTTTGAATACTACTCAAGCATAAATTCTATGGTTATTCAGTTTTAAAATAATCATAATATTTCATATTTTAAGGACCGCACGGCAGTCAATGCGCTGAGTAGGGCCCTAACTGAATTCAATCGTGCCCCCTCCCCCAAAGGTAGAAGCACGCTACGCCTATGCGTATAAAACCTTTTAGTTATGAAAAGAACGCTTTATATTTATATATCTATATCTATATCTATATCTATATATATATATATATATATATATATATATATATATATATATATATATATATCTTACTAGTAACAGCTGAAGGTAAAGAAATGTTAGTTTGTTAGTCAGCAGACACGGGGACGGGCTAATCTCGCGAACCGAGCATAGCAGGATATCGCGACTGGTACCGATGGACGCGGACGGACGAGACGCGTGCACTGATACCATCCTCAACTTTCAAATTTTAAACTTTTTAAATTATTAAATTAAAACCGCCGAACTCAAAAGAAACGGGCAATAGAAACAGCTGTCATTCCGGGTGGCCCAGCTCCTTTCCGTTTCGCAAATTTCCACTATTTTCATGCATACAAAATTCAACTTTTCCGTCCACCAATCGACAAATTTTTTATTTCCATGTGTTCTACAACTCTTCATCTGTAAGGATATACACATTTTTATAAAGTTAAAAATGTTTTTTACTGCAAACGAAGCTTTTTCCCCAAAGCAGTTTTCCAAATTTCACGAAATTGACGATTTTGATGGACAAATATTTCGATTTTCTGCACCTATTAATGTCAATTTTACGAGTTATCGGCATTTTCTAGATGTCCAGCTTCCAAAATATACCAAATACATTAAAAAAAATGTGATCAGTCTAAAAAAGCGTACTTACAAAACTCACTTTTCAAATTTCCCGCGCTGATCGCCATAGTATCTTAATGTAACTTGAATGCCGAGTTCGTAATTTTCGACTTATTATTTTACTCACTAATAATTCCAGCAAATTCGTGAAATTTGTTTCTAATTAAGGAGGAAGTGATGAGGATTCTTCAGTCACCAATTTTGAATTCATCAGAACAGTCTTTCTATTTTTTAAGTACTTTTTTCTCCCATGGATGTAATATTTACATTCGGCCATGTTGCCAGAAGGAAAATAATTAGTTGAGAACGAGTCATTTATTTAATAATTGAAATCCAGAAATAATTTTTGTTTTAGGAAATGAGAAGTTAAAATCTTTAGAATTTATTCTAATTCATTGAACTTCTTTTTTGTTTAAAAAGCAAAATTTGAGAACCGAAATTTGAAAGAATTATTTCAGAAGCCATAAACCAAAATTTGAAAAAGAGAATTTTAAATAGTTATTTCGTTTTTCAATAATTCTAATATATTTTTAATCTTATTAAACAGTTTTAAATCTTTAAGAAAAAAAACCATGTAATTTTAAATCGAAAAAGCAACACATCGGGTTGCCACTCAGCTAGTATATATATATATATATATATATGACGCTTAACACATTTTTAGAATAGAAGACAGTCGTGGAACACAAAAAGATAATCCAGATATAGTTATTCGATATTTATTATGACTTCATACGTCCCAGAGCTCCTTCTAATTATTTTTTAACGATTCACGACTATTTCATTGAACCACTCCATCCCTAACATTTTTCAGAGAGCTCCAGCAAGCCTCCGTCACCTGCGAAATCCTCCAAGCGTCTGCTTCGTTCTTTGTTCGATTCCCGCCCAATCTTTTTGCTGACGCTTAATTCGAATCTTCTCGAATCTTCTCCCTTACGTAACGTTAAGACCCTCGCTTGAATATTCTCTTTTTAAAAACTCTTTTTAAATTTTTCACATTATGTAGAAATGATACCTTTGCAAGGATACTACTGTACTCTAAAGTACGAACTTATTTTACGTAGAATACATCAACAAGAAAATTTCAGCGTCGTAAACAAGGTAGAGCAGTACAAGGACACCTAAATTTATATTCCACAGATGCATTGGGTCGTCTGTACACTGTACATCCAAATAACGCAGAATGCTTTTACCTAAGATTATTATTAATCAATGTTCGTGGACCAACATCTTTCCAAGAATTAAAAACAGTCAATGGCCATGTGTGGGCTACATTTCGTGAGGCTTGCCAGAAATTAAGTCTCTTAGAAAACGATGCTCATTGGGATATTTCACTCGCTGATGCTTCTAATACAGCTCAACCACAGCAGATACGTACACTATTTTCCATCATACTAACTACATGTTTTCCGGCTAAACCAAAGGATCTTTGGGAAAAATATAAAGACTATATGAGTGAAGACATTATACATCGCATGCGTAGCATAAATGCTAATCCCAACATTCAATTTACATCAAATATATACAATGAAGCATTGATTTTAATTGAGAATGTATGTTTGACAATAGCCAACAAATCACTGACAGAATTGGGAATGATTGCTCCAAATAGATCTGGTAATGACATTTTCGATCGTGATATACAGCGAGAAACGCACTTCGATGTTAATGAATTACAAATATTTGTTCGAATTAATCTGCCGAAATTGGTATTAGAACAACGAACAGCATATGACACAATTATAAATGCAATATCTAACAAGAGTTGTGGTTTATATTTCTTAGATGCACCTGGAGGCACTGGCAAAACATTTCTTATTTCAATTATTCTGGCAACTATAAGATCACAAAATAATATTGCACTTGCTATTGCATCATCTGGTATTGCAGGAACTCTTTTGGACGGTGGTCGAACAGCGCATTCAGTATTGAAATTGCCATTAAATATGCAGGTAATTGAAACTCCAACATGTAATATTAGCAAAGATTCTGGGATGGGAAAAGTACTAAGATCATGTCAGCTTATAATATGGGATGAATGCACCATGGCACACAAGAAATCATTGGAAGCACTCAATCGCACATTAAAAGATTTGAGAGGAAATGAGCAGCTCTTTGGTGGTGCACTCATTTTGCTAGCTGGTGATTTTCGACAAACTCTACCAGCTATACCACGTTCAACACCTGCAGATGAATTGAATGCATGTCTCAAATCATCAGTGTTATGGCGGTATGTGGAGAAAATATCTTTAAAGACCAATATGCGTGTTCAATTACAACAAGATGAATCTTCTGAACGATTTGCAAAACAATTGTTAGATATTGGGAATGGTAAAATGGAAATGGACGAATCCGCACACTGTATTACATTACCAGAAAACTTTTGTCACATTGTAAAATCCACTGATGAATTGATTGCCAAAGTTTTTCCAAATTTATCGCAGAATTATAAAAATAATCAATGGGTTAGTGAGCGTGCTATATTGGCAGCCAAAAACATTGATGTGAATTTAATAAACTGCACAATTCAAAATGAAATAACTGATGAAGAAACAACATATAAATCCATAGATACTGTTGTCAATCACGATGAATCAGTTAATTATCCAATAGAATTTTTAAATTCATTGGATCTACCAGGAATGCCACCGCACATTTTATCTTTGAAAATTGTTTCCCCAATCATCCTTTTACGAAATATAAATCCACCGCGACTATGCAATGGGACTAGGCTATCAGTAAAAAAATTATTGAATAACATAATTGAGGCAACCATTTTAAATGGAAAACACAAAGGGGAACATGTACTACTACCACGCATTCCCATGATACCAACAGATACACCATTTGAATTCAAACGTCTACAGTTTCCTGTACGACTAGCCTTTGCAATGACCATTAACAAAGCACAGGGACAATCATTGCAAGTATGTGGATTAAATTTGATAAATCCATGCTTCTCACATGGACAGCTGTACGTTGGGTCTTCACGAGTTGGAAAACCATCAAATTTATTTGTTCTTGCACCAGATAGGAAAACAAAAAATGTTGTATATTTACAAGCACTACTAAGATAAAGTTCACCATCAATCATCAAATATCATTCATTTCATGATGATATCTAATAACCACAAATTATTGTTCAATTGAAATTCGTTTGCAATATTGTTTAATATGACAAGTGAAGAAGCATGTTTATTCTACCATCAACTATGTATATCTATGTTTTGTACATATGTTATATTCAAATGACATATATGTAGGGATAATTTTATTGTTAATTTTCATTTTGATGTATTGTATACATTTGATCATTAATAAATTATGTTTGAGGTATCAAAACTGCCATTTTGTTCAAACACAGGAACGTGTGAACGGGTACAACTGGTTATACATAAAAGAAATGCTAGGACCTCAAAATACCCCTATTACACTATCAAAGCTCTTTGACAAAGAACTTTTTTAAAAGTTATTTTTCTGAGGGGGAGGGCTAAACCCCTTAAAATTCAAGCTCTTAAAGATTTATTGGTGTGTACCTAGGGCTTAAGGGGAACCACCATACAAAATTTCAGCTTCCTAGGTCGTATGGTTCCAGAGATACATTGGTTTTTTTTAGATGGGAAGTGTTAAGCCCTTTTAAACCCCCTTAAAATTTGTATTTTTAAAAAATATTTCTTATTCAGCCTCTAGAGCTTAGGAGTAACAACCATGCAAAATTTCAGCATCCTAAGACTTTTGCGTCGAAAGATTTGTGTTTCTTTTAACATACTCATTTTGAATATCTTTCGCGTATTTCTGTTTTGTCATTAGTACGCAATTTTTAACTAGAGCTAACATTATTTCGAATCGAAATCTTGTTCTTCATCTCTCGTGTTTTACACACATTTGTATTTTTTTAACATGCTATTGCTTGAAATATTGTTTATAACATCCGGGCACTGAAATCTTTTATAAAACTTAGACGAAGAGCCCAACTTTTATAAAAGTTATCTTTTATCAAAGTTGAGGTATTACACTGTCATATTTCTCGTCAAACTTTTATGAAAGATCTTTGTCAAAGAACTTTGATAGTGTAATATAGGTTAACAAGAAATTTGATTGATAAAATTTCACTCTTTCATAATATCGTGTACTCTCGGCAACTGGTTCCAAAAACGCTGTACATGTTATGTACGAGTTAAATATCTATCTAAATTGAAGTAAAAGTGTTTAAAAGTATCTCTTCGAAAAGTACCACCATGTATTAAAGTCTGCACTAGAATCTGACAAATATCTGGGAGATTCATCATAAAAGACCATTTCTTATCAAAGAATTATCCAGGACTTAAAATCAGAATAGCGGGAAATTTCTTTCTTTCCCCATGTCCTGAATATCAATGCTATTGCAGCAAAGTGCTTAGATTTGATGGTAAGATCACTTTCCAAAAATTACATATACTTTATTACATAAAATAACTTTCTATAATTGATATTATAATCTTGGGGTTTCATTGAAATTCCCATTGTTAAGCAACCATACCTTCCGGATTATATACAGTCGAATCCCGTTATAACGAACTTCAAGGGACCAACGGTTTTGTTCGCTATATCCGGTGGTTCGCTAAATCCGAACCATTAAGAAAAATGTTAGAGTTAACAAAATGTATAACTCATTAGTTTCTATGTGTATTCAATAATGATGTATTAAATAATTACAAGATAAAAAGAACTTTTTATATACCATGTTTTTTAATTTTCTGTTGAATCCTATAAACTTGACAATTCTATGTATTAATAAATACTTTTTAAAAATTTTTTGATTCATTATCCCATCAACTTGAAAGAAAATGAAGTTAATTGGAAGTTAACTTGCATATAACTTTTCGTTCCCGTTACTGACAACAGATGGGTGCACTAATCTACAAAACAAAATTAACTGAAAATAACTGAAAATTAATTAAATTCTGCTTAAAGATGGCTAAAGTATTAGAAAATGCATTGTCATCGTGTTCTGCGCTATTCTAAAAGTTTCAAATGTCTAGCTAGTCGGGAAGTTAGTTAAAAATCGATTGCAAGATTTGTACTTTACATACACACACACAAACAAAGCAAGTTAATAAAAACATGGTAAAAAGGATAAAAATCTATTTAAAATTATTATTATTGAATTAAATTGGTTAAATTCGATTACATTAAACTGACACAATACTAATTAAATTAACTAAAATGAAGACAAAGGGAAATAAATTCATTTTACCTTTAATTGTTGCTCACTGTTTTGATACAGAAATAATCGGTAATCTTCTGCTGACTTGATGCCGATTTCAAAAACATTTTATGAATTTCTTTGTCCAATACATCAAATGACGCCAACACTTTCTTCCACTGTTTGTGTAGACAAAAGTTAATTAATTACACGCATCGCTGCTGTAGCATCTCAAATGGTGGAGATTTCGTCATTTATGTGCTCCTCTTCATCATCAGATCTCCATTCATCTCCAATTTCAGAATGATTAATTTTAATTTCTTCCACAATATATTCATCAATTGGATTTTCACATGTAATGACTTCATCATCACATGTTTCGAACAACTGCATGTCACAATCTGAGAATGATGAAATTCTGTGCTTTTCTATCCACATCGCGATAGGTAAATCATCATCTTCAACATTCGTTGTATCTCCGACATTCTTTGCTAGGTCAGCATGTCGAAAACATTTTCTAATTATAGAATCCGTAACAAGCCGCCAAGATTTTTCGAGCATTATAAGTGCATCAAGAAGAGAAACGTCACAATTTACATTTTTATCATATACCTCTAAAATTCGTAAAATGAGCTGATTCCTGAAAGCGACAATTAAGGCTTCTGATGACATCCTGGTCCATGGGTTGTACTAAAGAAGTTGCATTCAGGGGAAAGAGTACAGTTCTATTCGATTGTAACTCTTTATCGTTTATGTGTGCACTACAATTGTCAAGCAGAAGAATCTTCCGCTTTTCAGCTGACAGTTCATGATCCCACTTTCTCAGCTCTTTTTCAAACAGCTCCTTAGTCATTCACGCCTTACGGTTGGCTTCATAAGAAACAGGAAGCCGTTTGATATTTTTTAAGTATCTGGGGTGTTTAGATTTTCCAATCACTAGAATCTTACGACGTTCAGTTCCACTCATTTTGGCACACAATTCTGTCTTTCGACAATTTTCCGCCATTACATTTCTCTCCATTATACTTTAATGTCTGGTTTGGTGTCATCTTGCAAAATAGTGCAGCTTCATCAACATTGAATATGTCATTCTCGTCATGTTTACTAGAGATGTTATTCCAAATATTTTCTTTCCACGTACCGATGGTTTGCTTATTTTCCTATATTCCAAGCAAGTATTCACATGAAAAGGTTTATCCTGTTTGTTTACTTGGCCTATAGCAGAACAGTTTTCCCGCTCTTTCCCAGCTCGATGGTGCTGTTGCACGTCAGCTGACTAACGTCTCTGATACTCGCCATTTCCTCCTGTGTAAAAGAGATGACTCGATGAAAGACAGGAAAAGGCGTGGAAAACTTTATAAACATGTACTCAATTGTCCACAGGTTGGTTACGTTCACAGAGTCCGGTGTGTCATTGGAAATGCTGTTCTTGACATGTTACCAATATTCAATAATGTACAACTTTATTTGAAGCCTCTTCACAAAGGAGACTGGCATATTTTCAAGAAATCTGAATTACCTCCACTCCATTCCACTCTTTCTGTTCGTAGTGACCGAGTTTGTTATCTCTGAAGTCCACAGCCGAGACGTTTTGCTGAGAGCGAAAGTGAAGAACAGGGCATTTCAAATGAGTCGTCAGGCTACTACATCGGATAACGCAGACGTTCTCTCCAGATTCATGGACTCGAAGCAGTCAATTACGTTTTCAGCTTGGAGGATGTTCAGAAAATTTTATAAACATGTACTCAAGAATCCACAGGATGCGTACATCCATCGAGTCGGGTGTGTCTTTGGAAACGCTGTTCTTGACATGTTACCAATATTCAATAATCTGCGTCAAGCCTCTTCACGGAGAAGACAGAGTAAGGCAGATTAACAAAAATGCTGAATTACTTCCATGCACAGCCGAGACGTTTTGCTGAGAATGGAAGTGAAGGACATGGAATTTTGGATGAGTCGTCAAGCTGTCACATTTGTTTAGTCAGACGTTCTCTTCTGATTCATGGACTCGAAGACATCAAGACTTCGAGTCCATAAATCCGACAAGGACATTTGTCGAGGACACCCGACTAGGATATTCTTTAAGAGGACATTTCTGTTAACATCGGATGGAGTGCTGTTAACTTACAGCATTCTTCTTCTGCAGCTTCGTGCCTCAGTTGAGGCGTAACTTTTAACTCGATGGCGATTTTTTTTCTTCGCATCCAATAATCATATTTTTCTTTTCGTTTGTTTGTTTGTACCTACAGCACACCGACGGCGCCAAAAAATTTTCACTCAGTAAACTCTGATAAAAATTATTTCCAGATGTGTCTTGACTGTTGCGAATGCAAGATTTTAGACTAAAATATTTACTAAAACAAATGCACTAAACTAAATACAGAGTGGGACATTACATTCTCGTTACATTCTCGTTAAGGATTTAACATTTATTATTATTATAATTATTATTATTTTATTTATTTATTTGTTGAGGCGGAGGGGGGGGGATTCTTTAACACAAGACAACTATCTCAAAACAAATTATCGCAAAATATTTTTTAAAAAAACTCCTCTTTAGCTGTTTACAGCTTTATATTTTCAATTTCTTCATATGCAGCTGTGTTTATTAGGCTTATTTCATTTAGCATATTTTCTACATGTCTAAAAGTAATAAAAAGAGGTCAAGAGAGGTTAAGTTTATTTACTTAAAGAAAATGAATGCACTGACAAAATAATTCAAATGAAAAGAGAATTTTTCTGTCAACGTAAGAAAAGTAGCCTGAGCTACGTTTCCTTTCTTCCTTATCAAAACAATATTGCGGAACAATGCTGTTTGATAAGGAAGAAATCTCAAATGATAAAGAAGAAAACAATTTAATGAAAAAAATCTCAACGAAATCACTACGTAAAAGAGTACTTTCCAAGAGTTCTTTTTTCCTTTTATATTCTATCACGTTTGAACTAACTGATAAGAAACGATTTAAAATATCATACGTATTTCACCAAAATATACAACGGTGTCAATATATGTTTCACATCTCTACATTGACATGGAAATAAAGAGCCTTTGATTGTAATTTTATGTACAACGGATGAATTAATTCCTTTCTTTGTAATTGATACGCTACTACTTTAAAGGTAAAAGTGTTTTGAGATATAAAAAGAAGTTGAAAGCCATTGAAAAATATGAAAAACCATGTCCTGATAATGAATTGACCTCCTGTGGTTTTGAAAGCGATTTTAATGAAATTAGATTTTCATTCTACCTACAAGTCTTGATCGATGCCATAGTTTTCAAGACATTTTATTTGAGCTGAAATTGAGAAACATCATGGTGTAACTTTGCCCTAGATTTTCTCTTTGATAGGTATTGTCTCATTACAGGTTTACGAAAAGTAAAATATAGCTGTTCCGTATCATAAATTTACTTCTCATATCGTCAGAAAAGTAGTGTTTTTATTGTCGTAAAGATTCCATGCATGTTGGATATTCTTTTGAACGACTGAAAATGCAAAATCTCCAGTATGACATTTGAATGAATTAATTCCCGATGGATAAATATTATTAAGCATCTGAATTTCAAAACGGTCTTTCAACTTAATTTGTACATAAACACGTTAAGTGCTCCTTTAGAAATTATTTCAGGGTTTCATTGTTTCTATATGGTACTTTTGCATAAGACTAAATTTTTCTTGCGTTTTTATAGAGAAATTAATTGTTTATATTCTGAACAAAGCTAGAAAAGTTACAGCTTAAATGTATTTCTGTAAAATATTTCGGACATCAAACTGGATAATTACATTAATAAAGCCAATAATTCTTCCAGTATCAACCACTGGAAAATGGCATTTATTTCTAACAGTGATCTTGATGTTATGGTTTCATTTTATGGGGATTTATATATTGGTGATACATGTGAAAGAGCTCGGAAAATGTAGTTCTCATTTGTGCCGAAAAACCCATATAGTGCTCATTTCATGGAATTTGTGCTTATTCTGTATGTGGCATTCGCTGTTCTTTAAGAGAACTTCAGTGAAGAAAATGTTCAATGAATACCTTTCGTTTGAGGCTTGCTTTAGAGATAGCCTCTTCCACAAATATAGAATATTAGTGAATGCAGTTACCTGCGTACTCCCTCTCCTTTTCGTTGTGTGTTTGGTTATATTTACTACTCCTATCTCCGTAGATGACGATCTGTTAACGAGATGGATTAGGTATTTTCCAATCTTCGAAGCATATACAAACATTCAGATGAAGAGGTTTATCCTATTTGTTTATGTGGCCTCTAGCAGAACGGTTTTCACACTCTTTCCCAGCATGACTATGCTGTTGCACGTAAGCTTCCTTGCGTCTCTGATACTCGCCATTTCCTCTTGCGAAAAAGAAATGGTTCGATTCAAGACAAGAAAAGGCGTGAAAAAGTTTATAAAACTGTACTCAAGCGCCCACAGGATGGCTACAGCCATCGAGAAGGCTGTGTCGTTGGAAATACTGTTCTTGACATGCTACCAATATTTAATAATGTACGTCTTTATTTCAAGCCTCTTCATGGAGAAAACAGAAACTGACAGATTAACAAAAATGCTAAATTTCCTTCACTCCATTCCACCCCTCCTGTACGTGGTGACAGTGTTTGCCGCCTCCGAAGTCCACAGACGAGACGTTTTGCTGAGAACGAAAGCAAGGGACAGGGCATTCCGGATGAGTCGTCAGGTTGCCAAATCGGCTCACTTAGACATGTTGTCTAGATTCATGGACTCGAAGCCAGTAATTACCTTCACCGCTTGGAGAATGTTCAGTTTCACGAGGACATTTCTCCTAACATCAGCTGGCGTGCTATTAACTTACAGCATGCTTCTTCTGCAGCTTCGCACTCTGGATGAGACGTGAATTTGATAGTGCTGTTTAATTTTTTTCCGTATCTAATAATTCATTATCTGCCTCCTCAACCGAAGATGCTCAAAGTTTTTTTTTGCTTCTATTAATACCTTTAACACAACCCAGGCACAAAAAAAAATCACTGAGTAGGTTGTGATAAAAACAATTTCCAGGGGATTCCTGACTGTTGAGAATGCAAACTTTTAAAGTAAAGTACTCAGTAAAACATACAAACTACACCGTATGCTCAGTGGAACAATGCATTATTTCTAAACTACAATTCTGTTTGACCAGCTTTTGGGGTTATGACTTTCTCGACTCTCCTGCGAATGCGCAAATTTTGCAATGTGTTTTTGCTCTTGTCGGTATTGCCCGAATAAAACTCTGAAAGAGATCTCTTCCAGGATGTTGTTATTGGCCAGAGACGAATTCGTAGTTCTAATTCGCCCTATAGTGGCTCCATGAGACTGAGCTGAGGACTGAGATGCATCAAATCTAATTTTTGTTTGTTTTGTACATCAAATCAGGTCTCGACAGAGATCGAAATTAAGCATCCAGCCAGGTCAGGCTAAAAAAAGGCATTCTGATCTGAAGAACTATCGCAGTGTAAAAAGTCCACAGCTATGTAAAATGTTAACGTAATTCGAGATTCACAGTTGAAGGAGAAAATTTCAAAGTAGTCTGTCCTTCCCTGCACACAGAAGGTCAAACTGTCACAAAGCCCCTCCGATTTTAACAGTTGGAAGAAACACCATACCTGTACACGGCCCCCTGAAAGATAAGTTTGAAGTGGGGTTCATCTCTCCACATAACTTTTTTTCACTCCTCTATTGTGCATGAAGGACGGGCTAAACACTATTGGAAGTCTGTTTCTGGCCTTAGACAGAGCAACACAGGTCTTGTGGGGAGCCAATCTGTCATGGTATCCGGTACCACTCAATTCCCGACGAACTGCACGGTTGCGAACGACGATTGCAATGTAATGATATGTGCTGCAGAGGTAACCTAGATTGCCCCTTCTGTAATATTCTTCGCATTTTTGTGTCGTAAGCTGCCGCCACAGTTTCTCATTTTTACTTTGAGGTTAATTCTAATAAAGAATTTAAAGAATTGATTGATGGAGATTTGTTTAAAACTTTGTTTTGATGTTGACTGAAAAAAAGGTATGCATTCCGTATCTATTATTTCCCTTCAGATTCTATCTATGATTCTACTGGTACTAATCACGGCTTTCCCCATGATCATTTTCAAGTCACTTACCTTCTCCTGCGGTACAGAGAGAAGTTTTCTCCCAGTTCAAATTTCTTTTTGCGTCAGATGTTCAAAGGAGCAGCCTCAAGCTGGCTTTCGACGTAAACTTCTCCCAGGAAAATCTGAACTAAATACACGTCGTTTTTTGGATACATAGAATCAGTGCAAGAGATTATATTATGTGTCTCCGTTGTGTTTTCTCCCATAGATCTTATTTGGGGACATATTTGGGATAACGTGCACTCCCAAATATATATCGCAAGACGAAATTAGCTAATTTGTCCCCACACTTTATACAGAATATATAACATATTGCGTTTCCAAAAGAGATAAACTCATAAACGAGAGAAAGATATTAATGATGAACTAGATGAGAAAGAGGAATGCAACATTTTCCTGTTGAAACTAAAATGATTTGACCACTGTCTCGAGGTAAAAATACATAATGTTTGAGATGTACAAGATTCAGAAAAGTTTATGTTCAATCTGTCAATAAAAATGGCTTTGTTTATTGCTTTACTCTGTGATCTCTAGAGATGCTACTTTTTTCAGAAATCATTTGTTTAAAATTCATTATTCAATAAAATGTGTCTTTATTACGAGTAATCATCGAGCAAAAATCAATATGTTTCGTGTTCACGTTGTCAATAAAAGCAATTTTGCTTGTTGCTTTATTTTAACGCTTAATTTTTTTAGACGTACATCCGTGTTTTGGCGAAAAAAAAATCCCGGGGTAGTTAACATCTCTGTATACGTTCCTCTGAATTGTTTCAAACAGAAGGGTAGATTTCTGTAGTGAAGAAAAATACCGTGACACGTCAAAAAAAAATTGGCTTTTCTGATTATACACCCATACCTCGCTTTACGGCCTAGATACGTTCCAGAAAAGTTGGCCGTAAAGTGAAAAGCCGTATAACGAATCAATTATTTTGATACAAACCAATACAAATTTAATTGGATCTGATTCCAATTTTATTACAAATAATATAGTTTTTAGTTCATAAAACATTTCATGAATTAAAAACTATAATATATATATATATATATATATATATATATATATATATATATATATATATATATATATATATATATATATATATACACTGCTGGCCACCCAAATTGCAACACCAAGAAAGACAAGAGATATCACAACAAAATTTATTTTGTAGATAACATGTTGACCAAGTATCAAATGATTAAATTTATAGACTTCTGTGAAGTGTGGTTCCTGCCAAAATCAGTAGCCAGAGTAGCCGCCATTGTTGGAGATCACCGCTGCCACATGCCTCGGCATTGATTCAAAGAGACTTTGGATGAGTTCTTGGAGTACAGCAGACAAAGCAGCTTCCACACGTTGCTATAGTTGATCTGCTGTGGCAGCTGGGGATGGAATCTGGATCAATCGTAGAGAAACCGTGGACATGTTTTCTATCGGCGAAAGATCCGGAGAGCTAGACGGCCAGGGAAGCAATTCAATTTGGCGATTGACGAAGAACAGTTGGACAATGCGAGCCACGTGTGGTCGCGCATTATCCTGTTGAAATATGGCTGTGGGCAAGCCCTGAAGGTAAGGAAGGACAACTGGCTCCAACACCTCGGAGATGTAGCGCTGGCTGTTTAAAGTACCGGCAATGCGTACTAGAGGTGTGCGAGAATGATATCCAATACCGCCCCATACCATAATACCCGGTGCAGGACCAGTGTTGCGGTGCATAACGCAGCTGTTCAGCATACTCTCTTCACGGTGTCTCCAAACTCGAATGCGACTATCGTGGTGTTGCAGACACAAGCGTGACTCATCAGTAAAGACAATTTCATTCCATTCTGCCGTCCACATCCTTCTGTCATCGCACCATTGGCGGCGGAGACGTCTGCGGTTCTGCGTCAAGGGTAGACAAAGCAATGGACGTCTTGCGGACAGACCACTCTGCTGTAAACGGCGTCGAATGGTACGCGCAGACACTGGATGATGCGTTACAGACTGCATGTTCTGTGCTATGGTTCGTGATGTGACTGAGTGATCCGTCACTGCCATGCGCACAATTTGCCTGTCATCACGTGAAGTGGTGCGCTGAGGTGGATGCGATCGAACACGCCGGTCCGTCGTACCCTCCTGCATCCAACGATCACATATCCGCATTACAGTTGTTTGGTTTCGTCCAACACGACTACCGATTTCCCTGAAAGATAATCCTCAATCTCGGTAGGCCACTATCCTTCCTCTGTCGAACT
The DNA here is from genome assembly GCA_907164885.2 of Dolomedes plantarius. NCBI lineage: Eukaryota > Metazoa > Arthropoda > Arachnida > Araneae > Dolomedidae > Dolomedes > Dolomedes plantarius. Next base: position 53,258,628 of record OU015499.1, on the reverse strand, counting down.
CGGATACTTGATCAAAAGATGATCGCTGTTTTCGACGAGGCATAATTGATCGTTTTTTTGAAAAAAACCACAAGAAAAACACAATTGCCGAACTTGAAATTGTCGAAATCTCCAAGCCTTAAATAGCGCTTTGAAGTGGCGCAACAGACGCGCGTGATGTGCGTCTGCGCTGAAATTCTAATCATTTGCATATCTCACCTCCGCTAATGCATGTTGTAAATTTCATGTTATTTGCATGTTTCCTTCAGAGTGTTGCATTTACAGTGGCCAGCAGTATATATATATCCTATGAAAATGCTTACATAAAAATAAAAGTACAAAGCAATGTAATAATAAACAGAAATTCAAAAAGTAAACATATAAACAAAAAGCAAAAGAAATCATATGCACATATGCATACATATAATAAAAAACATAAGTTAAAATGTTTAAAAACTGTTATAATGTGATGGCAAACATGAAGAACCACTCAGCTATAATAGGCTGCCATCATCACTTTCCGCTAGCGGGGATGGAGGGGGTACGTCCCCCCCCCCTAACATAACTTGAAACGTTAATAGAAGTTCAATTAAAAGCGGAAAAAAGGCAGAAAACGTTTAAGAAAGTTATTGGCCAGAGACGAATTCGTAGTTCTAATTCGCCCTATAGTGGTTCCATGAGACTGAGCTGAGGACTGAGATGCGTTAAATCTAATTTTTGCTTGCTTTGTACATCACACCAGGTCTCGACAGAGATCGAAATTAAGCATCCAGCCAGGTCATGCTAAAAAAAGACATTCTGATCTGAAGAACTATCGCAGTGTAAAAAGTCCACAGCTATGTAAAATGTTAACGTAATTCGAGATTCACAGTTCAAGGCTAAACTTTCAAAGTAGTCTGTCCTTCCCTGCACACAGAAGGCCAAACTGTCACAAAGCCCTTCCAATTTCAACAGTTGGAAGAAACACCATACCCGTACACGGCCACCTGAAAGATAAGTTTGAAGCGGGGTTCATCTCTCCACATAACTTTTTTTCACTCCTCTATTGTCCATGAAGGACGGGCTAAACACTATTGGAAGTCTGTTTCTGGCCTTAGACAGAGCAACACAGGGCTTGTGGGGAGCCAATCTGTCATGGTATCCTGTACAACTCAATTCCCGACTAACTGCACGGTTGCGAACGGCGATTGCAATGTAATGATATTTGCTGCAGAGGTAACCTAGATTGCCCCTTCTGTAATATTCTTCGCATTTTTGTGTAGTAAGCTGCCGCCATAGTTTCTGATTTTTACTTTGAGGTTGATTCTAAGAAAGAAGTTAAAGAATTGTTTGATGGGGATTTGTTTAAAACTTTGTTTTGATGTTGTCTGAATAAAAGGTATGCATTTCGTATCTTTTATTTCCCTTCAAATTCTATCTATGATTCTACTGGTACTAATCACGGCTTTCCCCATGATCATTTTTAAGTCACTTACCTTCTCCTGAGGTACTGAGAGAAGTTTTCTCCCAGTTGAAATTTCTTTTTGCGTCAGATGTTCAAAGGCGCAGCCTCAAGCTGGCTTTCGACGTAAACTTCTCCCAGGAAAATCTGAACTAAATACACGTCGTTTTTTGGATACATAGACTCAGTGCAAGAAGTTATACTTAGTGTCTCCGTTGTGTTTTATCCCATAGATCTTCTTTGGGGATAATGTGCACTCTCAAATGTATATCGCAAGACAAAATAAGCAAATTTGTCCCCACACTTTATACAAATTATATAACATATTGCGTTTCGAAAACAGATAAACTCATAAACGAGAGAAAGATATTAATGATGAACTAAATGAGAAAGAGGAATGCAATATTTTCCTGTTGAAACCAAAATGATTTGACCACTGTCTCGAGGTAAGAATACATAATGTTTGAGATGTACAAGATTCAGATAAGTTTATGTTCACGCTGTCAATAAAAAAGGCTTTGTTTACTCTGTGATCTCTAGAGATGCTACTTTTTTCAGAAATCATTTGTTTAAAATTCATTATTCAATAAAACGTGCCTTTATTACGAGCAATCATCGAGCAAAAATCAATATGTTTCGTGTTCACGTTGTCAATAAAGCAATTTTGCTTGTTGTCTTATTTTAATGCTAAATTTTTTTAGACGTACATCCGTGTTTTGGCGAATAAAAAAATCCCGGGGCAGTTAACATCTCTGTATACAAAAATGCAGTTTTCCAGAAAACGCAAATTAAGATTTTAAGGTAGCCCTAAAAATTATGAATAAATTTTACAACCTCAAAATTCACCATATTTGTAGGTCAAGCATTCCTTGGCTTCTTTTTAAATTAATTTTGATTTTCTTTTAGCTTTTAATATTTTTCTGGATGTTTTTGTAGTTGGCAGTATTTGTCACCTCCATTTCCTTATTCACTCGATATCAATTTCCTTGTAGTTTTTTAACATTTTCGATTCAGTTTTCATTCCTAAATAATTAAAAACAGGTATGAGACCAATAAAACTTGAATTAAATAGTATCACTGCAATAGAAGCCCCTAATAACAATATTTGCAGTTGAACAATTGTTCTGAGTCATGCCATCGTAACATTTTTTAGTAATTTCAGGTCACAAAGTTCTAAGAAAAAAAAATTAAAAGTAAAGAAACAGCCGTTTAAATGCAAACTCAATTAAAGTGCAGACTCATATTATCACTCTAAATAAAAAATTTGTTGAACTATCCTAAAGCAGTGCTTTACAAATTTATGGATATCAAGTCCTCCTTCGAAAAATTAAAATATTTCGCCCCCCCCCCCAGAAAAAATGTAATAGAGATATACGTATACTATTGGAATATTTACAGTTTAGTACCTATATTCAAATAAAGATTGAATGCTAATATTATATTATATTTATTATGAAAACTAGTTGCATATTTGAACAAGAGATGGCGCCACTAAAAATATAGAGCAAATGTGCTGTTTTGATCCACTCCTATCCTGAGGGGGCACCTCCGCTACGGAAGCCCATGTTATTCTCCTTATGAAACAGAAAAACAAATATTAATATATCTTAAACTAATGAATATTATCTGTCTGCACTTCCTGAAATCGATAAAGGAGCAAAAAATACCATACCACAAAAATTGAGGAATGTGATTTCATACAGGAATAAGAGCAGATGGTGTTTTAAAATTTCATTCTTCTAAGCTTATCGTTGTGAAAGATAGGCTTAGCAGATTCTAAGCCTCTTCTGAATTTTTTTTTTATTTAGGGCTTTTTTTATTTAGTGTTTTCACTCACACTAAATAAAAAAATTCAAGAATCTGATATTCTTGAAATTTTTTATTTAGTGTTTGTGAATAGTTTTTTATGTTGTTTCTATTTATGTTGACATTGAAACATAACCTAAGAGGAATTGGTAAGTATATTTTATTCCTAGTAGCACAGATTTATCCCCACTGCCATTGTATGTGCAATATGAATGTGTCGCTAATGGTAACGAAAGCATTATGTCTTTTTTGATAACAATTATCACTGTAAAAATACGTATATACCTTATTGTTCATTCAATTTACCTCAAATATTCTAATCTTAATTCAAATCTTAATAGATTCAAATCTTAATTATGTGGATTCTTCTTCTGTTAAAATCCTTGCAGGTATGTGTTTTAGCTTCGAATTAAAAGAAAATGATATTTTAAATTTGATTATCGCTGTGAAAGATGTGCTTAAACGAAGTGATAATGTTCTAATTTTCTATATCGTGTTTATAAATCTCATGTTATTTCTGTTTCTTTTGGATCATGTAACAGTTTAATATTATTCGGTAAATAGACCTTTTTTTAATCTCTGATCTATTAAATTGATAAGTATATATATCACTGATTAATATGGCTTTAAAATGTGTTTATTAGACAAATTATCATTGTGAAAAAATATACATACATTTTATGTTCACTGATTTGTGAAATGCTTGTTTGTTAAAAAAATTAAGTGCCTTTTGCATAATACGGACTGCCAGAATAATAAAGGTGCTTCATATTAATTTACTGTTAGTATAGTGTACTATAATTTTGTCATTGTATTCCCTATATCCTGTGTGTTGTTAATATTTCTTGCATTTTTCTTCTGAGGTGTATATTTATTTTCATTTTATGATGTTTGTCATATACTTATATGTTCTTGCTTACATATCCATATTCGTGACAACAGATATTCATGCTAAGATGAGTGCTAGGTTTTGGCAATGGCAGTTACCATTTGGAAATTAACATGGTTGTATAACTAATAACGTGTGCTCTCTGATTATTCTAATTTCATGATTATACCAGTGATTATAGTAAAGTAAATATTATCTAATTAATATATATATATATATATATATATATATATATATATATATATATATATATATATATATATCTATATAAATAAAAATGTAAATGTTCGTTTGTTCAAAACCTCAAATCTCCGAAAGTTCTTCACCGATTTCTTTGAAATTTTCACACAACGTTGCATTCAAATACGTGAGTGTTTTTATATACCTATTATATAGACCTATTATATGACACACCTGTGACAGGTATAAACATGATTTTTTGAAACACATGCTATACTAAATGTTTTACGGCAAACGAGAAATCTCTTTCCCTTCCCCCTCAGAACAGAAATTTGTCACGGTGGGGTGCGACCCCACTATCAGCAGTCCTCACAGGTCATAAAGTACGCAGGTATCGTTCTAGACAATAAAAGACGATCGAAGAGATAAGAGAATGCACATGGCTGAGGATATTTTCCGTCGAATAAGCGAGGAAAATTCAAGTATGAACATGGATTTCACAGCAGAAATCTACAACGAAGCGTTGATAATGATTGAAGATTTGTGCTGAGAAATCGCGAACAAAGTTCTCAATCAATTGGGAATGCCATCACCGAATCGATCTGCTGATGATTCGCTCGATGTAGAATTGCGTCTTGAACAAAATTACAACACGGGTGATCTTTTGTCGTATTTTAATTAAATATTCCTAAGCTAATGCTTGAGCAAAAAGGCATTTACGATCAAATAATGCAAACTGTCAATAACGGGGTTTGAGATATCTTCCTCTTAGATGCGCCAGGAGGAACTCGTAAAACGTTCCTAATTAGATTGATTCTGGCAGCAATTCGATCCCAAAATGACATAGCCTTAGCTCTTGCGTCGTCCGGAATAGCTGCGACATTGCTACCAGTTGGAAGAACTGCACATTCCGCTTTGAAATTGCCGTTGAACATTCAATTCATTGAAACTGCCACGTGCAACATTTCCAAAGCATCAGGCATGTGAAAAGTATTGCAGAAATGCAAACTTATTGTTTGTGATGAATGTACAATGGCACACAAAACATCGCTCGAGGCTCTTGATCGATCATTGCAAGATTTGCGTGGAAAAAACAGACCATTTGGGAACGCATTAATATTGTTTGCAGGAGATTTCAGGCAAACATTACCTATAATTCCTCAATAGACACCAGCGGGCGAAATAAATTCTTGCCTGAAATGCTCAACTTTGTGTCGACACGTAAAGACGTTGAAATTATCTACAAATATGCGTGTCCATCTGCAAAATGATCGATCAGCAGAGTTATTCTCACATCAATTGCTGGAAATTGGGAACAGAAAGGTGCCGGTTGATTTGACATCAGGACGAATTTCATTGCCTCATAACTTCTGCAATTTAGTATTGTCAAAAGAAGAATTGATTGAAAAAGTATTTCCCAATATTCAAACCAATTATAAGAATCGTGATTGAATGAGTGAACGAGCTATTCTTTCGGCCAAGAACAAAGACTTCTACGAGCTTAACAATATCATTCAGTAAAGCATTTAAATCGAGGCAGAAACATACATGTCCGTCGACACTGTTGTGGAAGCAGATGAAGCGGTTCATTATCCAACAGAATTTTTGAATTCACTCGATCTGCCAGGGATGCCACCGCACGTAATGTAATTGAAAATCGGCGTGACAATTATAATGTTGCGAAATATCAATCAACCAAAGCTTTGCATCGACACGCGGCTTGCAGTAAATAATTACTGAGCAACGTCGTAGAAGGAGCGTTCTTGATAGGATCATTCAAAGGTGAAGATGTCCTCATTCTTCGCATTCCCACGATTCCAACGGATATGCCATTTAAATTTAGGAGATTGCATTTCCAAATTCGATTGGCGTTTGCAATCACCATCAATAAAGCTCAGGGCCAATCTTTACAATTGTGCGGGTTAGATTTAGACACGGATTGTTTCTCACATGCACAATTATATGTTGCGTGTTCTAGAGTCGGAAAACCAGACAATCTATATATGTGCACAGACAATGGAACAACAAAAAATATTGTATATCCACAAGTATTGTAAAATTAAACATTTCTTAAATTTTTTTTATTTCCAATGCAGCGAGGGAAGGGAAACACAATTCTTTCGCGAAGATATTACATAAAACAAGCAAGTACTAAAAACTGAACTATAAAATACGAGTATGTTGGGCGGTAACGTTACTCGCGTCCGTAGCATACTTTAAACTACACGTGCCCCTGGGCAGTGCTAAATGAGTAACAGCTTTGCAGCCTTTATAAATTAAACATATTAGAAACGTGCTTTCTCTTTTCATTCTTTTCTATTTAACCAGACTGAGCCACAGCAACGCGTGGCCGGGTACAGCTAGTATATATATATATATATATATATATATATATATATATATATATATATATATATATATATATATATATATATATATATATATGAGAATATATGTACAGCGGTGGACAAAATTGGGAACAATTTTTTAAATTTGAATGTTTTTTATCTTTAAATGCTTATAAAAACTGTTACGCTTCATGCAATGTTATTCAGTGCAATGATTTATAAATAAAATTAAAGGAAATTTATTACCGAATTCAACACAGTAAACAGAGGTCAAAAATTTGCATTGCAAGGGAAGTTATGTATTAAAAACAACACTTAGGGTGAAAATCCTTGTGTACTTACGATGTCACTGTCCTGTCAGAATTTTGTTGGGTATCCTTTATTTTTGAAAACAGCTGCACAGCGACGTGGCATTGGGCCAGCCAATATTTTGAGCTCTTCCTTCTTTATTATGTGGTGTCAAGAGACAATTATAGCCTCAATTAATTCTATTTTATTGGATGGACGTCTCAGATGTACTAATTTTTTCAAACAAAACTACATATGTTCTATGGGGTTCAGATCTGGGCTGTTTCATGGCCATCTCAACACCTGTATGTCATTCTTCGTGAACCACTGTTGGCAAATGCATGCAGTGTGACAGGATGTTGAATCCTGCTGGTAAAAAAAGTGGGGGCATTATCTGGAAAAATATCCCTGATAGAAGTTAGAAGTTTTGGTTGTACGATGGTGTGAATGTACTTTTTGCTGTTCTGTGCGCTATCTATAACACAAGAGCTGCCTTCAGCATCTACTGACATACATGCCCAGATCATATTACTTCTAGGATTCTTTGTTGTCACTTGAATACAATCTAAATGTACCTCTTCCCCGATATGACGTCTCACATATTTTCTCCCATCACTACCAAATATCGATATCTTAGTTTCGTTACTCAATATCACTTATTTCCACTGACCTTCTGTCCCTGAAATGTGCTATTTTGCCCACTGTGTTCATTTATGCCTCGGCTTTTTATTGAGCAATGGCTTTTTTCGGGGAATCCTACCTTTTATGCCAACCTCCGATAGTTATCTCCGTATCGTTCTTGTACTGACAGAAACACCAGTTACACTCAGTTCACTGCTAAAGCCGCAGATGACATCCATCTGTCCCTGGGGCAGATTCGTTTTATTCTCAGCGAATTACTTTTTCTGAAATAAATACAATTAACTTCTTTTGACCTGTGTGTCTGATTACTTTTAGCAATGTAATGTACCATATAATAATATAAGCCTAAGAAACACAGCTCCATATAAGGAAATCGAAAATATAAATCTGGAAACATCTAAACAAGACCTTTTTAAAAAATATTCTCCGATAACTTGTTTTCTGGTAGTTTTTTTGTTTTAAAGTTCTCAATAAATAAGTAAATAATGTTAAATCCTTGTACCGTAAGATGGGGTTACTCTGTGACTGCAAGGGTAACTTTTTGATAACAGTAATTTTTCGTTTTTCGGTTCTTGCGCCGCGCTAGTGATAGCGGGTAGGCAAAGTACAGCGCCAATAGTTTGTGTGACATACAGAGACACCTAGTGGCCAGTGTAAGATTCTGCGCGTCATTTCCCTTCTCTGGCCAGTGTATTGTTCAAACCTGCTGTAAAGCTATTGACCCAAACTTCGGAAACTTTGTGTGCTGAAGGCTAACACCTTATACAACCAACTACCACAGGTAATTATTTTTTATTGCCAATATGCTGGTTAGATTGTGGAGCAATATAACTTTTGTGTAGTGATATTTCCGAGAGATATAAGAACATCACCTAATTATCGAAAGGTGACGGGGTTACTTTGTGACACATTGACACTGTCACAAAATAACCCACAATGTTGACCCACTTCCTCCAGCCGCTCGATGTTGCCTTTTTCCGTCCTCTAAAATACCACTGGAGAAAAAGAAGTATTGACTATCTGGAAAAAAAATCTACCAAAAGGAGCATAATGTGCCGAAAGACGAATTTTCTCATCTTTTCGAAAAACTGATGGATGCCCTGGTCTCTTTGGTCTCTTATGTGAAAGCTATAGATAAAGCTATCCAATATTTGTAATAGGTATATATAATTGTGCATCAATCTTTTAATGAGCGTTTTACTGTCTAACTGTGTGTCAAGTAAATTTTTTCGCTTGGATTCCAAGGCGAAAACACAGATGTCACAAAGTAGCCCCACAGGGCAGGACAACTTTGTGACACATTTTAACTTTAATTTGTCAATGGTAATTAAAGATCCGGGTTAGCGCAATGCATCACTACGTAAGGAAAGTATGTACCACTGTTTTGCAATTGTTTGTTTTGGGCTGCTTTTAAAACTGATCGGCTGACACATGAAAAAACTTAAAATCCGTCACAAAGTACGGTATTATAAATGCTGAATAATACTATATATAATCTTATGGTATTATAAATGCTGAATCTTTGTACTAAGAGAATGTAATGCTCCACTGAGTATACTGTTTAGAGTTATTTTTTGTTTGTTTTTGTTTTACTGAATACTTTAGTTTAAAATCTTGTATTCTCAACAGTCAGAAATCGTCTGGAAGTAACTTTTATTACGGTTTTCAGCGTGAAAGTTCTTCTTGTGTGTAAGGCGTGAGATAGGCACAAAGAAAGGAAAACAAAACAAAACAAACAAACTAACAAAGCAGAATTCTTGATGAGGGAAAAAAATGAGAAATCACTATTGGGTTCAAGTTTACGTCTCCTCCGGCGAACGAAGCTGCATAAGAAGAATGCTGTAGGTTAACAGCACACCAACCGATGTTAACAGAAATGTTCTCGTGAAGCTGAATATCCTCCAAGCTGTGAAGGTAATTGCTGTCTTCGAGTCCATGAATCTGGAGAGAATGTCAGAGTAAGCCGACGTGGCAGCCTGACGACTCATCCGAAAAGCACTGTCCTTCACTTTCGCTCTCAGCAAAACGTCTCGGCTGTGAACTTCAGAGGCGGCACACACGGTCACTACGTACAGTAGGAGTGGAACAGAGTGTAGGTAATTTACCATTTTTCTAAAGCTGTCAAACTCTGTCTCCTCCGTGAAGAGGCTTGAAATAAAGGCGTACAATAGAGAATATTGGTAGTAAGTCAAGAACAGCGTTTCCAAAGACACAGCCGACTCGATGGATATAGCCATTCTGTGGACGCTTGAGTACATGTTCATAAACTTTTCCACGCCTTTGCCTGTCTTTAATTGAGCCATTTCTTTTTCACAGGAGGAAATTGCGAGTATCAGAGACGTGAAGAAGCTGACGTGCAAGAGCATTATCATGCAGGGAAACAGTGTGGAAACTGTTCTGCTACAGGACAAATAAAGAAATAAGAAAAACCTTTTCATCTGAAAGCTTGCTTCAAATATACGAAAATCCCTGAACCATCTCGTTAATAGGTCATCATTAATGCCGATGGGAGAAGCTAATACGACCATAAACATGATCCACACTAGGAAGAGTATACAGGCAGCTGTATTCATGATTAATCTGCACTTTTGGAAGGAGCTATCTGTAAAGCTAGCCTGAAACGAATGATATTCATTGAACATTTTCTTCACTGAATTTCTGTTAAAAATTATAGAATACCACATGCTGAATAAGCACAGTAACCATGACATCAGTACTATAAATTTTTTGCGGCACAAATGCGAGGTGCATTTTCTGATTTCCGTAATTTGCTTCATCAATACATAAATACCCATAAAATGGAACAATAATATCAAGAACACTGTAGAAAATATATGGCATTTTCTTTTGCTATTTCTTGCTACTGGGAGAATCATTGGCTTTAGCAATGTTACTATCAAGTTTGAGGTACAAAATACTTTATTGAAATACATTTATGTTGTAACGTCTCAAGTCTTCAGAATGTAAAAAAATAATACATATTTGAAATCGCAGAAAAAAATTAATATTAATGATAGAAGAATGTTTTATGAGGTATATTATAGTCTACGATTTTGGAAAAGAGATATTTTGGTAAAATAAGAACTTTTGCAGTAATAACTCTGATATTTAGGAGGAGGTATGGAAAGAAAGAAAGCCTCTGTTTTACTGATATTGTGTTCTAGATAAATCTTTGGTTAGAAATGGCGACGATTGCTCCCACATTTTATGTTAGTGATGAAGTATAGAGATATTAGTTTGGTGCTAGCGCAGAATTTTATCACTAAGTTGTCATATTTTGTGACAACTGTTTATTAATAGATATTTCCATCTGCAGTTTTAATCTGCAGATAATTATTGCAATAAGTTGTCTTTGGAATGAATACCTTTTGAAATCTGCAAATTTTTTTCAACAATTTCACATGCAATTTAGCAGACAACGGGTTTTATTGAACAACAGTTAAAATGTCAAAAGTTACTTTCCTCTTGGATCTAAGAGACTTATTATTCGACAGAGAAACAACAAATCCTGCGTTCTCAGTGGAATTAGGTGGCTCGACGTAGAGTCGTCAGTGTCTTCAAAGAGGGAAATTTGGTGTATTCTCAGACAATTCTGTTTTTTCTTGCTTAGGTCTATAGAGAGATAATTTAGGAGAAATAATGTCTGTAATCAATTCTTTTCTTCTTTCGAAAATATTTTATCTGATTTTTCAAAAGAATACTTTCATTATTAATGTTCTAGAAATTGATATAAGATTTCCAAAACTGAAAAGAGGAAGAAAACCGATTTTATTCCGTGTAAAAAAAATAGAGAGTAGCAAAATTTATTTTAACGTTCTGAGGAATTTATTCAGAGTGTAGGATAGTTCTTATCTCTTTGAGTTGATAGTTTTACATACGTTAACTTTGATTTAGATACATAATAAAGCACATACTTAACATATGTACTGTTCTTAGAGGAAACCTCCAAAAGTTCGAGATATTCTCAAAGAGTGAAAGTTGATACTTTTTAAAGCAAATTTCTTATTATTCTTGCGTTTGTGAGTAGAGAGTGTTTCTAAAGATTTAGAAATATCGTTTTCGAAAAGAAATATGTGGAAATAATAGTTTCTGTAAATTTGGAAAGAACTTAAAGAATGAGATCCACGAAACTATGCAGATAAATTAAATTTAAGATTTCAGTGTCAAGAGAAACTTTTTCTGCTTATCTCAAAAATTTGTAACAACCGAGGCGAGAATTTAGACACTAATTACTTTATCAGAGAGAACTTACTTACTTTTATGAACAAGCTGTTATTTGTATTTTAAGAGGTTATATTTGTAAGGAAATCTTTAACAAATCGTCAGTGCTAAATATAACTAAATATTACAAATCACGATTGTAAATTGAATTATGTAATTTTTGTAGAAAAGCAGATTTAAAAAAAAAAATACCTGGAGTGCCTTATAGAGATGAGGAAATCCTGGAATGATTTCTAGGGCAACTTAACGAACTCAGTTATAAATTCTAATGAAACCCCGTCTCGAAATGCAGGTACTAAATAATATTTTGCCAGAGGGTATTAATTAATAAAAATGTCTAATTGGAGATTTTGCTCGTTTAATCGTTAGACTTCCTACGTAGGTAGGATCAGTCAACCTTTACCATAATTACAAACATTACTCTATTGAAAATACGAGAAGTAAATTTATGATAATGAACAGTTATATTTTACTCTATATAAACCGTTACTCCGCATACTGTACTGAGCATAGAAAATAAGCTGAAGGACACCATGTTGTTTCTCAATTTTCGCTCGAACAAAATGTTTTGAAAATAATGGAAACGGCCAATACTTCTCAACAGAAAGAAAATCTAATTTCATTAAAAGCCCCTTTTAAGCGACATGAGATCGATATTCATTGTTAGGACAGTGTTTTTCATAAACTTTGTCAATTTTAATCCGAACAAAATGCCTTGAAAACGATACCATCGATCAAAACTTGTCTACAGAATTAAAATCTAATTTCATTAAAATCGCTTTCTAAACCCCATGAGGTCGATTTATTGCCAGGACTGGATATTTCATATCTTTTCAACGTCTTTCAACTTTTTTTATACCTCAAAACTCTTTCACCTTAAAAGTTGTTGTTTATAACTTAAGAAGAAAGAAAGTAATTCATCCGTTGTACATAAAATTAAAATCAAAGACTCTTTATTTGCATGTCAATGAATAGGTGTGAAACATATATTGGCTACGTTGTATATATCGACTAGCTGAATACCCGTGCTGCGATACGGAATACATTCAAATAAAATACAGGGTTGAATGTATGCAATTAATGAAAAAAAAATTATAATCAATACGAAGGCTAATGTATGCAATTAATGCCAAAATAAAATATACATATTTATAAGAAAAATCGTAACGGGTATTTTTATAGACAAAATAATGTAGAAGAAAATATTCAAATTAAATCTAATAGTACATACTAAAGAATATAGTACAGTTTGATTAATATTTCTTTTACTTTTACTGTATTTTAATATTTTTTTTGGAGAATGTCCAATAGTATGCCGCATTAGAAAGAAAAAAAAATTTCTCGATTTATTTCGATGTCATGCACGTGACGCAAAATTAGTTTAAAGTATCACAAAAAGAAAAGAAACCACGGGATAAACATTTCATAAATTTAATTCTAAAAATTAATCTTTAAAAATTCACCAATAATCAGAAAATGGAGGTAAAGATTCGAAAAAGATTTCATTTTAAAGGAATATTTATGATCTTCATCGTGATATAAATTTTGTAACCCTCAGATTATTAACTTAAATAGAAACTTTATTGTTACAAAAACAGATTAAAAATTTAATTTAAAAAAATCTAAAAGGAATTTTTCAGAAATCTTTCTTAGTGCACCTCTACACTATAAAAAGAATCGCCATGCAAAATTTCAACCCTTTAGATCCAGCGGTTTGGTCTGTGTGTTATCTGTCAGTCAGTCAGTCACTTACGGAAGAATTTTATATATACATATATATATATATATATATATATATATATATATATATATACACTCATGGACAAACAAATTAGCGCACCAAGAAATAATTGCGGGATCGTAACGAAACTTGCAAAGAAGGTACATGTTGGGGAGATATGCAAATGATTAGAAATGCAGCGTGATTGCGCATTACGTATCGCCGGTAGAGGGCGTTGAACATCGTAGTCTGTGGAGTATAAAACAGGTAACCAAAGCTTGTTTGAGTGTGCTGAATCATTCAAAGGAAGAGCTGAGATAGACATGCCATTACGCCGTGTTCGAAGACAATATAAGCAGTTGTCGCAGTTTGAGAGGGGGAGAATCGTCGGGATGATGGAAGCTGGGTGGAATCGTCAATTAGGCCGCTCTGATTGTGTTGTGAGGAGGTGTTGGGACCAGTGGACCCGAGAGATGTCATGTACACGAAGACCAGGCTCAGGACATCCTCAACAGACCAGTCGTCGAGAAGACCGCCACATCGTAAGAAATGCACGCGTACAGCCAACTGCTTCATCGGCCGCCATCCAGGCACAGGTAGCACCTTCACTAGGGGCCTCTGTGTCTTCTCGAACCATACGAAGGCGCCTGGCTGAAGGACAGTTGGTATCGTGGCGCCCATTACGTGTGCTGCCCTTGTCGCCCACCCATCGGCGCCTCCGTTTGGAGTTTTTCCGCTCACGAGGAAACTGGACTGCAGCGGAATGGAACCAGGTCGTCTTTAGCGACGAATCCAGATTCAATCTCGGCAGTGATGACAATCATGTTCGTGTGTGGAGAGCCCGTGGTGAACGCTTCAATCCTGCCTTTGCTGTACAGCGACACATCGCTCTCACAGCTGGTGTGATGGTATGGGGTGCCATTGCCTACAACTGTCCTTCAGCCAGGCGCCTTCATATGGTTCGAGAAGACACAGAGGCCCCTAGTGAAGGTGCTACCTGTGAAGGCCCCTAGTGAAGGTGCTATATATATATATATATATATATATATATATATATATATATATATATATAATACGATAATCAATGTTTACAATTGATGTAAAAAAAACCACAAATATATTTATAAAAAAATTGTAAGAGATATTTTTATAGACAAAATAATGTAGAAGAAAATATTCAAATTAAATGTAATAGTAAATTAGTAGTGTAATAATTAATTGAAATATTAAAGAATATAGTACAGTTAATATAGTACAGTTTCAGGAACATAATGTCTTTTACTATATTTTAATTTTTTTGGGAAAGTGTGCAATCGCCTGCCGCAATAGCAAGAAAAAAAATTTTTTTTTGTCTTTTTAGTTATTATGCACGTGACGATAATTTTATTCATTGTACCAGAAAAAGAAACCTCGTGATCAGCATTTAATAAATTAAATTCTAAAAATTAATCTTTAAAAATTCACCAAAAATCAGAAAATGGAGGTAAAGATTCGAAAATATCTCATTTTAAAGGAATTTTTACGATCTTTCTCGTGATATAAATTTTATAACCCCCAACTTAATATTTTAAATGCAAACTTAAAAAAGTTACTAAAGCAGCTTAAAAATTTAATTTAAAAAAATCTAAGAATTTTTCAAAAATCTTTCTTAGTGCACCCTTACACTATAAGAAGAATCGCCATGCAAAATTTCAGCCCTTTAAGTCCAGCGGTTTGGTCTGTGTGTTATCTGTCAGTCAGTCAGTCAGTCAGTTACAGAAGTGTTTTATATATATATATATATATATATATATATATATATATATATATATATATATATATATATATATATATATATATATATATATGTATGTATATATATATATATATATATATATATATATATATATATATATATATATATATATATATATATATATGATATGTGATGATATTTTAAATCTTTTCTCATCAATTCTTTCAAAAATGATAGAATATGAAAGGAAAAAGAACTCTTGGGAAAGTTTTACATCGTGTTTTCGTTGAGGGTACATTCAAGAAAAGTGTTCCGGAATACTGCTTTGATAAGAAAGAAAGAAAACGTAGGTCATTCTAATTTTCATATAGATTGACAGAAGAATTCTCTTGTCATTGGAATTGATCTGTCAGTGAATTGGATTTTTTTTTCAAAATAAATACACTTAACCTCATTTGACCTGTGTGTCTGATTACCTTTAGCAATGTAATGTATATAGAGTTTCCACCTATATCCGTTACACCCCCCATAACTTCTAAACGGTGACAGCTTAGGCCATAAAGTTGTTTTCTAGGTATAGTAAAAAGGCTATGAGGTACTGGATGAAACTACTTACAACGCCATTTATCGGCAAATTTTGGAATTAGCGTTTTTATCTCAAAAAACGGTACGAGATACGGGAAAAAAGTCAATTACAAAGTTGCTCAACATTATCGATTTAGTAAGAAAAGACACCTTGCGCACATTAATACTTAAAACAGAATGTAGAAAATGAAAATTTGTTTGGTCACGATTTCGAAAATTGTCATGTCATTGTCATGTGATTAAGACCCGAAATTTGACAGTATTGTTTGTTTTGAATAAAAATTAAAGTTTTTTTTCCTACTGAATTTAACATTTTCGCTGCTATTTATTACAAATTTTATTTCTGTGAACAAATACCTGTGCATTTTTTAAATAAAATATTGAAAAGCTATGGGTGCGTATTATTGTCGAATTTAAATTTTTTCTGAAAATTTCGAGTAAAATTAAGCATGCATATTATACACGTGTGCGTATTATAGTCAAGATTTTACGGTATTCTTTCTTAGGTCGCTAGAGAAATAATCAAAGATAATTAATTATTGCATAATCATATCTTTTCTTATTTTAAATGCATTTTTTTCTAATTTTACAAAATGATGCTTTCCTAATTGATTTTCTAGAAATTAATATAAGAATTCCTAAATTGAATAGAGGAAGAAAGATGAATTTATTCCGAATAAAAAAGTCTCTTCCATATAGAGAGTTATAGGATATTTTAATATCTGGATTAAAAGATACTTTAACATCTGGATTAATATGCTCTGTGTAGTATAGAAATTATCTCTTTCAGTAGATAGTTTTACATAGATAAATTCAATTACGTACTTATTAGATGCAGTGTTCTTAGAGCCAAACATCAATAACTCGAAATAGTCTCAAATGGTGAAAGTTGACACTTTTTTCAGCAAATTTCTCATTATTCTTACGTTTGTTGACAGAGATAGTTAGAGATTTTTAAAGATTTAAAAATATCGTTTGCGGAATGATATACAGGGTGTTTCAAAAAGTATCACCCGATTTGAAATGAGTATATTATGAAAAATATTGAACAAAGAAACTTAAAATTAATTTTATATTACATGGCTAATCAAAAAGTTTTTTTACAAACAAAGAAAAAGGTGCTCAATATGTCTACCTTTGGATGCACGACATATGTCTATACGGCAGCCAAATTCGCCCCAAACTTTTGCGAGCATTACTGCATACACTGCTTCCAGGACTGTTAGGCGTACACAGACAACACGTGACTTGGAATTGTTTATACAAGAGGTGGGGAACGCGCGGCCTGCGTGAGCTTCATCCTGCGTGCCTTCATAAAAGCTAGCACTTGTATCAATTAATATTTAATTATATAGATTCCAACAACTTGCAAATCAATGGAATTAAATAAAGAACGTCGTGAATGTATGAACAGTGTCGGCCAAAATAAAGCTGACATTTTGAAATTATTGTCTAAAGTCGCTACAGTTGTATATTTATCCAAATGAGCTTCGTTTACCTTGATTCTTGATTGTATGATACTTTAACTACACTTTATATGTAATTTAATTCTCAGAGTTTCTTAGCAATACTACCAGACATGTTACATGATCTCTACACAAAAACTATTTTCTTACTGTTATTGTTGTGACTGACGCCGTGTACGTTAAAACATTATTTTTTCTGCAAGAAAAAAATAAATAATAATTAATGATTAATGTTATAGCATAAGATTTTATACTTATGTGAATACAAAAATACTTTATATTGTAACATTTTATGTCAAATAATAAATAAATAAGGACTTAATTTTTGTCTTGTTATTTTTCTATATAATACACCAAATTGTTAAAAACTATACCTAACTATAATAATTTCATAAAAGTCGCATTTATAGGTACATCAACTTATGCGGCCTCCTTTAATACTACCTAATTTACAGGTGGCCTCTAATGGTAAAAAGGTTCCCCACCTCTGGTTTATACCATCGCCTAATGCTCTGAGAGGTAGGAACTTCAATCTACGAGGGTTTTGTCGACGAAAATCACGCTGAACAGTTGTTACGGACCCACACTTAGGAAAGCGTAGAACACAAAATGATTTCAGTCGTGCAGTCTCCATTTGTTGTATATTAATTCAATTGGTTTGTATTTCTGAATGTAGATGGCGACACAGAGTCTGTGTTCGTTTTGATGTGTGGATTTTGTGAAGTCAGTATGAGCTCTACCTGCCATATTGAGTGTGTGCTTTGATGTTCAACGAGATTGAGTGTGATTTAACTAGAGGTGAACGCTGGTTGTTCATATTCTAGTCTATTGAGTGTTGTAGCGCAGAAAGTTTTAAAGTTTAAGAGTTATTAAAGTTTCGTTCGTTTTAGTGAGTTTGTTTATTAACCAAGATAGTACAGTCAACTTGTGTTACCACAACGTTCCGAACCAGCTAAGAAATATTCACCATTTTTACAAACACTGAAGTGGCGGGCGAAGGAAGAGCATTAGCGCTACATGTCGGCAACTGCGTGAAAATCAAAGCTTTCCCTCTGTCAGTCTATACATTATTTGATCAAAACGGATTAAAAGACGAATAGGTATAATTTTTTTAAATCGGATTTTTCTTTTTTAAACACCCTATATTTTGAAAAAAGAATTGCTGACAAATATGGAAATAACTTTAAAAAAAATCACGAAACTATGCAGATAAATTACCTTAAAAATTTCAGTATCAAGAAGAACTTTTTTTGCATATCCCAAAAATTTGCATCGATTGCAGCGAGAATTTAGACAATAATTACTTGATCAGAAAGAACTTAATTTCTTTTATAAACAAGCTATTTATTTTATTTTAAGGTGTTATATTTGTAAGGAAATCATTAACAAATCGTCAGTGCTAAATACAAAAAATTATTACAAACTGTTATTTTTCTGTTCATAGCATAATTTTGAAAAGCCTTGGTACTCAGGAACTCGTTTCTAGGCATGAAAACTACTTTGAAATAAGACTGGTTCTTCTTCTGCAACTCGTTTGACATCTCAAAAGCGCCCTTCACACGTACGCTCTTGGAGTGCTTGGAGCGTATGGGATTGCACGCGGGAAAACTTGCAGTACGCTCAAAAGCAGCTTTCCCTCCCTCTCCGACACCTTCACACGTGCACTCAATCCTGCGGGATCGTGGTTTCACGCGGGAAAGATCGTACGTGTAAAGGGTGCTAATGCCCTCTGTGGCCAGTGGCGGCTCCAGTCCAGAGATTTGGGGGAGGGGCAACGTTGGCCCTTAGGGTTATATATATATATATATATATATATGTGTGTGTGTGTGTGTGTGTGTGTGTGTGTGTGTGTGTGTGTGTGTGTGTGTGTGTGTGATGCGCTCGGCATACGCGCACGATAAACTTTAAATTTACACTATGTAGCTGAGATGAAACACAAACATGTTGTAGACGTAGCCGGAGTGTCAGGAGATGAAGACCATTTCACGAGAGATGTTGACAAATCGGGGAAGAAAACCACATAGATATTCAAGGCATTGAAGGGACACACAGAACAGAGATGCGACGCATATTAATTTATTCCGGATTCTAATGTAGAAAAACATCATTCAGCAAAACATAGGTATCTTGACAATTGGACACACACAATAGCAACGCCACCGGTCCTTGCCGGGGCAAATTCAGAACGCAGATTTTACATCATATCGGGCAGCAGGTCCGACAGCAACGAGAGTTAGACACGAAGAGACAGAAAACTTCTGCTCATGCAATATTAAATGGGTGTTTGGCGATATTGACGCCAGAGGGCCTAAACTACTTAATATTTTAATTGGGCGTCTTTAGATTCGTGGAGTTTACGTGTGCACTTAAATTTTGCCCGGGGAATTTACTGCTAGATCCCGCGCTTGTTACAACCGCGAACTATTGACCTGGGTGCAGGATAAGTGGCCATAAATTTCTTGTAAAGTGTGATTTTTGACGTTACAGACCCCATAAATTCAGAGTGGTTCGAGGACTCTTCAAGAATTTTGACATTACACTGACATTCGGAATCTCATAAACTTCCTACACTTATCTCTGGGGATGTTATTGAGTTCAACTACTTCACATGCCTGTATAATGATCTGCAGGGCTAATATAAATTATCTTATTTTACTTTTAGGAAGCAATTTTAGAAAAGGGGTCGTGCTTTATTAACAGGATAATTTTAAATGCGCTTTAGATATATAATGGTGGGCCGTTATTATCACACACACACACACACACACACACAAATATATGTATATATATATATATATATATATATATATATATATATATATATATATATATATATATATATATATCCAGTCCAGAGGTTGTTTTTTTTTTGGGGGGGGGGCAATGTTGGTTCTTAGGGTTATATATATATATATATATATATATATATGTATATATATATATATATATATATATATATATATATATATATATATATACAGTCGAACCTCCATATATCGAACTCTTAGCAAATCTCCATGTTCATTACATAGAAAAATTGTTTCTATATATCGAAAAAATCTCTATATATCGAAATTTCTTTTAAGACAAATTGGGAGATTTTATTCCACTTTAGAATAAAATCTCCCAATTTTTGGCATTTGAAACAATACATCGTGGACTTCAATTCGCGGAACACGTCCCTGATCAAGGTTTTAGTGGACTGAATAAATACGAACATTTTTTTGAACTTTCCGCAAAACTAACTGTTTAGCAAGATATTCATAGCTTTTTTTAAAGAATGTAACTGTGATCATTGTAACCAGTCTGCATTCTTGTTTTTTTAAAGATATGTAGTAATCAATAAACCTTTCATATTAAATAACTAATCCAACAGAGATAGAAATAATATAAATACAGACAAAAAGCAAACAGAAATCAAGCACTCCGGGCATCTACGCACCAAATGCAAGATTCTGTATAAGTGCCGGAACTGAACCATAAAACAACATAGAGGTAACCGAAAGGTCTCTACGTCAGGTAGCCTAACCAAATCAGTTACCTCAAGATGAACTTTATGAATAGGATGCAGGTAAGACCAACAGATATCCCAAGGCCCCGAGTCCCCCAAGGAAGCAATTAGTCAAAAGAAAATCCCCCTCTGGAGCCGCCCTTGACTGTGAGAGTTGCCCTCCAAACTCTTAAGGGTTCTAATTGCCCTCATTTAATTCGTGTTTCACAATGACAGTTTGTTTATGTTATCAACATTTTTTAAAGTAAACAATTCATTTCCTGTTTACTTCGCTGACAGTTAAAATTTTGCTGGTGTCAAAATACTCGAAATGAGGAGCTGAATTTGGCGTTGGTAAAGGAATTCCGCAGTTATTCCATTTGCGAAGAAAAAAAACCTCTCATATTGTGTGATATCAGAGAACTAAACAGAAATATGTTTTGTTTTCTGCCTCATACACAATTTTTTACCATACATCGGAAATTTTTATAAGTCAATTAATGTATTTCAGTCGCGCCTACTTCGAAGGGGTGAAGGTCAAAATATTAACAGAACTCAAAATAATTTGAAATACAATATTTACAGGATAAAATGTTTTATAAAATATTCTTTTTAGAAGATATAAAACATATAAGAATGATAACGTTTTTATTTTCTTATCCTTGGCGACTTTCCCCTTCTCAAAAATTATGAACATGAAGAAAATGAAGTCTTGTTTTTAAATGTTTCGCTTAACTCGACAACTTACTGTTAATTACGCTATTTCAGGTTTATATATCCTGTTTATTTCAGTCTCGCTTATTTCGAATAGTTTAAAGTACTAACAGAATTCAAAATAACTTGAAATACAATATTTATACGTTAAATTGTGTTGTAAAAAGATAATCTGTCAGGAGAAATAAAGTATTTTAAAAATAGTAACGTTTTTCTTTAATTATTAACAGTGGTTTTTACCTTCTCAATAATTATAAACATGACGAAAACGAAGTCATCCTTTAAATGTTTCACGTCACTCAAGAACTAATTTCTGACTACGCTGCTTTAGATTTATATAACTGTACAAGGATACCGCTTTTACGGCCGGGAAATTGATTTATAAAAAAATATTCTTTCGGCAAAATACTATAATGGTTTTACCCATCTGAATAATTACAAACATGAAGTAAACGTAGCCTTGTTTTTAAATGTTTCGAATTATTCACCAACTTACTGCTCTCCTCGTTCCTTCAGATTTATATACCCTTACAAGACTATCTTAACCGCTGGGATCGGTGGCGCGATCCTGTAACCCAAGCTTAGGGGGAGCTTGAACTGCGGACAGTGAGGTACCGGGTTGTGTCCCGGGCGGCCGTTTCATTCAGATCGCGTTTCCCTTTCCGCGGCCGTTTGGCTGCTTCAGAACCGGAAATCGTCGCATCTCCTCGGCCCACAAATCGTAGACGTACGTTCCAATCCACTGTCTTTCAACGGACGCAGTTCTTTTACTTTTTTCACACTTTATCTGTCTAATGTGTTACTATTTATTGTTTCTCTATTTCTAGAATTTTGACTACCACCCTTCTTATGTAGAATTTCTCTCTCTCTTTCTTCCACTGTACCTTAATCTATATATATATCAAACAGTTCCGTGAATGACAGATAACGCACAGAACAAACCAATGGACCTAAAGGGCTGAAATTTTGCTTCTTATAGTGAAAGAGAGATTTTTGAAAAATTCTTCCTAGATTTTTTTAAAAATTAAATTTTAAAGCTGCTTTGTAACATTCTTTAAAGTTTGTATTTAAAATAATGTTCTGAGGTTTATAAAATTTATATCACGAGAAACATCATAAAAATTCCTTTAAAATGAAATCTTTACCTCAAATTATCTTTACATAAAACTTAACTATCAAAATCGTTTCCATGAAGTGCGAACGACCTTCTGTAAGATAAGCTTAAATCAGCTTGAAGAACAGGATATTGATAAGATTTAAAGACAAGACTGTGTTTTCTACATGCTTATAATTATTGAGAGAGTTAAAACTACTATTGATAAAAAGAAAAACGTTATCATCTTTATATTCTAAATTTTTTTTCTGATTTTTTTTCAAACAACACAATTAAATATAACAATATTTCACATTTATTTAACAACAGAGTGTAAATATTTATTTCAAGTGATTTTGAATTCCGTTAATATTTTGACCCTTACGCAGTAGACGAAACGGAAATGAATTAATTTGCTCATTACAAAATTTCACATGTACCGTAAAAAATTGTGTATCATGCAGAAGACAAACCAAAAAAAAATAAATAAAAATTGTGTTCAGTTCTCTGATATCTCACAATAAGAGCGTATTTTTTTTTTATAGTGTAAATGGAATGTCCACGGAAATCTTATACAGATGCCGATTTCCGCTCTTTATTTCGAGTATTTTAACACCAGCGAAGTTTCATCTACAGAAAATGAATTGCTTGCTTAAAAAATGTTGATAACATAAATTAACTGCAACTGTAAAACACGAATTAATTTCGGGCGATGACTGAGGTGTTTTGGGAGCGTGTTAAATAATACGTAATAATCCTCAAACAGAAGGTTAGGGCATCAATTATTCTTATTCGCCGCACACTTTCGTTCCGTCCATGAAGCTAAAGTCTTTGGCTTCATGAAAAAACCCATCTCCAATTACATTATAAATAGTCTGGTACTGCCATCTGGTACGTAAAATAAGAAAGAAATTTGTTTCAGGATAAATGGATTATTTTAATCTTTTTGTGCGTTACTTTTAACACTCCATCACAGAAATATCACGGGCACGAGAAATAGAAGAAAAAACCTCACCCCGTAATTTTGACGGGAGCGAGAAGGAAGGGGTTAAAACTAGCACAAGACTCTGACATGCATGCAGAAAGAATAGGTTTAAATTGTTGGTGTCTAGACATTCCCTTTTGCCAAATGATGCTGAATTTGGTTTCGTTTAAAAGGCAAAACGGAAACAACAGTATATCTATGTTTGTGATTGAATCTCCTATCTAATTGAATTTAAATTTCTCTTTCATACGAAAGACGCAGATATGAATGAAAGAAAAGACCACAAAGGACGATTTGATTTTAAGACCACAGTATTTGAGAGACGGCAGCCCATAGACGTAGGGGTGGGGAAAGTGTGAGCCTTTGCAATTTTTGTGCGGCCCTATTCAGCTTTTGATATTTTAATTTACTACAATTTAAAAATCTGACTATTGGTATATGTCACACTGTCAGTTTTATTACAGGAAATGCTACAAAACACAGACAATTTCGAGGAATATTAGCGTGTGATCACACAATCAAAAGTAATGATATTCCTTATCATACAAAGATACGCTGGCTATCACAGGGACATGTATTGGAGATGATCATCAATTTAAGAACACATATTATTAGTATCTATTATGAGAAATAAATTGTATGTGATTTAGCAAATGCAGAAGTTTTTAGGAATGTTTCTTCAATATGAAGCAATGTGTGGTGAGGTTTTATGCACGTGCGACATCTGAAGTCACTTTTACAAGCCTTAACGCCGTGAAATTGTGTTAAACAGTTGAAACACACATTATTTGATTTAACAAATTCCCAACGCTTTTGAAATAGCATTTTTGGAAATGTTTCCCATTTACTTAGAGTATGATCTTTATGACTTAATTTTCTTCCTGTTAACCTTTCCATTCTCTTTTGATATAGTTCAAATTTATTGAATACTTCATCTTTAGTTCTTAGCAAATAAACTGTGACTAACCTACTAAAATCATCTATTACTGATAGGAAATACCTATTGCCCCCTTTCGAACGTTTAGGCATTGGACCACATACATCTTCGGTGATTTGACCGGAGTCACTACTTCGACGGCCACACCGATTTATATTTCGAGGAATAAACCTACAAAAGGTTGAAGGGAGACACGCTCGACACCCATTAAGATAACAAACATTTATTAATAACAGCGAGCTAAAATGCTTGTATCGAACCGAGACGTATATACAGTTAGTTCACCAACACAGGTGTCAGCTAGCAAGAGAGTGCGTATGAAACAGTAGCGCTTCTTCCCCAACGGGGCACCCTATGCGTGGAACAGTCCATTTGAATTTAGAGGTGGGATAGGTTAGGCTGAAGGGTAGCGCCATCTATTCGCTATTCTACGATTCACTTGCCTGTTACAAGTTGTTCGTTTCTCTTGTGTGTATCAAGTTATTGTTTTCTCTTGCTTTTTCGTTTTCAAGTCGGTCAATCACTTTCTCCAGATCAAGCTGACAAGTTATTGTTTTTTCAATTGATATAGTGGCCAAAGTGCTAAGAGGGTGTTGTGCTTCTTAAATATGTTTCTGATTAATTTTTACTTTATTCTGCTGTTACTGTTGTCATCGGTAAAGTTAAAAAATCAGGCATGCTGCAATAAAATCAGAGAATTTATTTGAGCCTGCGGTGTGAATTAAAAGTAGTTCGGCAACTTCGCGTACAAAAGTAATTTGTTTGACTTGAATATAAAAGCACATTTTAAATCAAAGCAGTTGAGGTCCAAAACTAGGTAAAATATTAGAAAGATATGATGATTGTAACAATTCTGATTCTTCCAGAATGCTTTTATCAGTTGATACGACATGATATGCAGGTATTATTTCTATGGTAAATCCATTTCTTTAAAACACCTGGAGTTTGAAACATTGTTAACTGTTTTCAATGCATTCATATACTTGTAATACATCTCAGAACTTTTTTTACACAACACAATCTTTTTTAAGGAAAACAAGGTTCAAAATTCCATACACCTGATAACTTTAGGGAATCATTTTTAAGAAACTCCCAATTATTCCTTAAGTTCTGGATTTGTGTTATGAGTGATTAAAGTATCTCAACAGATTTCTCTATATTTTCACAATACCTTGCAGCATTTTTCAGATTTTATTAAAAGTTTCGAGTATTTTACTTTGTACAATTATTAAAATAATTGTTGGAAATTGTTCAAAATACTTGTAATTAATCAAATTTTCAGCTTCATGTTGATTATCACAATTTTTTCTATTCAATAAAAAATATGTCAATATTTTAATTACAAAGTGCCTATATTTTTAAGATCTATAAGGCATGGATGTTGTAATGGTTCAGAATCCACTTTAAACCATAGGTCTCAGTCTAAATAGCACTCATGAGCATATTTGACCATACAGTTACAAATCAACCAACCCAATAGTCCAAATTTAATATTGTCTGTGTCATTTTTGTTAATTTCTAATAAAAAAATCTTCTAAATAAGGGTTAGCAGAATTTGAGATAAAAAATACCTTGCTCTTTAAAAAGGATTTAATCATTATCAACCTGAATTAAAATTAAGGTATAAACTGAAGCTACTAAATGAATTCAACGGTTGAAGATTATAAAGGTACTAATTATGGCTACTAGGTTATCTAGTGTAATATGTACTCAACTTTTCTTTGAATAACATCTCATGGAATCCCAGAAAATAAAATATTTATCTCTATTACCCCAAAAAGTTACAGAATTTACAGTGTTTCATTTTGCTCTCTTTGGTAATTGAAAAATGCACTTAGCATTCTTCAATTTATAGCCACAGCTTCGAAAGGTACTGGCTTTTGAGGTTATTGAATATTACAAGTTCATTAGTATTGTTATATACAATACAAATGATAAATGCAATCTTTTCAGGTAAGTAATTTTTTTAGTAATTTTTATAAAATAAAATTACTAAATAAATAATAAAAAAAGCAATGTGCAGTAGTATCACATAAAATATGCCCAAAGACTTGTATAATCATAAAACAAGAAATAAAAATGTTGAATACAGAACTTTAACGTTATGTTTCAAAATGCTCTAAATCTTTAAACAACAAAATAAAAACCCATTAAATTAATTTTTACACTTAATGAGCAGCATAATAAATGAAAAATAGTTCAAACATTAATAACTGCAACAGCATACGTATTTAAAAAAATATAAATAGATAAATAAAAACATTAGAAATTAAAGGTGGCAGTAGATGGCGCCACCCTTCAACCTAACCTATCCCACCTCTAAATTCAAATGGACTGTTTGCACGCATAGGGTGCCCCGTTGGGAAAGAAGCGCGAGTGTATGAAACAGTCTATTGGATTATGGGCAGTGTCTAAGCAACCGGTTAGTGGCCGGTTCCGTAGCTACGGAGACTAAGTAACCGGCTGGCTGCGCATGCGCTTTTGCGAATTACTGATCGCAGCGCAACTATTTAGTAACTACCGCCATTTTACGGCACGAGCGTGAGACATAAGACGTATATTGCTTGTTATCATTTCGTCGGGTTTACTATAGAAAAAAAATACCCACAACACGAAATAAAGACGATTAAGGAGCAAAAACTATTCATGTTCTTGTCGTTCAGGTATGTGATGTGATTTTTTAATAAGTGATAAGTTGTTTTTTTTGTGTATGATCCATGTGGGGATTAGGCGTAGCAGGACTAAATTTGCTTGAAAAATGCGAGACTCTTCGTTTGAGCCAAATAAACCGATTGTCTATGACTCTACTGCCCCTTGATAATTATATATTTTCATTGCAGACCTGTCGTAACATTTTGCCATGGAAATACATGCATAAGAAAGTTCGATTGGTACAACTTCCAGCCTGATGAACTTTGAAAATACTTTATATCCGCATCCTGTTGCGAGTATTGCAAGGTTAGTAAAAATTTTACGCCCTATGTCATTATATTTAAAGAAATGGTAGAGCTAAATCTAAACGTTCGAATGCTACCTTTGTTCATATAAATGCTTAAACTGAAATTGGTATTAATAAGGGATCATCTGTATAGCTTACTAAGGGCATTTTACAGTTATTCAAATTTGTTTTCATGTGTAAATGAATTGTCTGAAACATTATACTTAGGGATTATGATTAAATGCATTCGGTAAGTTTTGAGCTAAATTTACCAATCTTTGATGAATTTGTCACTAGTTAATCATTTTCCTTTTTCATTTCAGAATTGTCGACCCATTTAGCTTTAAAAAAATCACTAAAGATGTGTCCAAATTTCGCGTTCAGAGGCACTTATGCTTTTACGACGTTTCCCTGAAACATATCTGAAAAAAGTTATCTGAACAGCTGTGGAAATATGAAGCACTGTAAGGTTAGTAAAAATTTGTTTCTATGGTATATTAATGTCAAATGTATTCAGTGACATCTGTTATATATGGTATAATTGATTCTTAAAACGGTAAGCAGTTAACTGATAGTGCTAGACATTTCAGTTATTAAGTAAAAGTGTATTTCATAATTTCAATGATCATAAAATTATGATAAATGTTATCAATGATATGAATTTTATTTCCTAAATTTTGTTAATTACTTTAGGATAATTATGTGCTTTTATGTTACAGCAGTTAAATATTTTAAAATTTTCCTTCCTTACAGGAAATCCATCATTTTAAAAGCCAGCTGGTAATTTTCTGTGGAGCAGAATTTATATGTAATATTCTGTTTCAAGAAAAAAAACTTGCTAGCTACGATTGTATACAAGAAGGATCGAAAGTTATGATAAAATGTTAAATGTAAGATCTGTAAAAGGCATTGTAAAATACTATTAATGTTTTAACTTTGAATATAAGGATTTTTCTTATGCAATGTTTATTACATTTATAAATTATTTAAATCAAATGAGAATCCAATTTTTAGTTTTGTATCATATAGCTTTTTATCTAGTTTTATGTATATAAGGTAATATACTTGATTTTCTTTAATTTTCTTATTAAATTTCAATTTATTTTTCCGAATAGCCATTAGAGAAAGAATCCTGTATATTATTTCACATATTATCAGTTATTGCCATTTGAGGTAAACTGGATATAATTGAAATAGCTTTCCAATATAAATTACTAAATAGAAATCAAGAGTTGTTTATTAAATTTGTATATTTAAGCAAAAGAGACTCTGCGTGAGCTTCATCCTGCGTGCCTTCATAAAAGCTAGCACTTGTATCAATTAATATTTAATTATATAGATTCCAACAACTTGCAAATCAATGGAATTAAATAAAGAACGTCATGAATGTATGAACAGTGTCGGCCAAAATAAAGCTGACATTTTGAAATTATTGTCTAAAGTCGCTACAGTTGTATATTTATCCAAATGAGCTTCGTTTACCTTGATTCTTGATTGTATGATACTTTAACTACACTTTATATGTAATTTAATTCTCAGAGTTTCTTAGCAATACTACCAGACATGTTACATGATCTCTACACAAAAACTATTTTCTTACTGTTATTGTTGTGACTGACGCCGTGTACGTTAAAACATTATTTTTTCTGCAAGAAAAAAATAAATAATAATTAATGATTAATGTTATAGCATAAGATTTTATACTTATGTGAATACAAAAATACTTTATATTGTAACATTTTATGTCAAATAATAAATAAATAAGGACTTAATTTTTGTCTTGTTATTTTTCTATATAATACACCAAATTGTTAAAAACTATACCTAACTATAATAATTTCATAAAAGTCGCATTTATAGGTACATCAACTTATGCGGCCTCCTTTAATACTACCTAATTTACATGTGGCCTCTAATGGTAAAAAGGTTCCCCACCTCTGGTTTATACCATCGCCTAATGCTCTGAGAGGTAGGAACTTCAATCTACGAGGGTTTTGTCGACGAAAATCACGCTGAACAGTTGTTACGGACCCACACTTAGGAAAGCGTAGAACACAAAATGATTTCAGTCGTGCAGTCTCCATTTGTTGTATATTAATTCAATTGGTTTGTATTTCTGAATGTAGATGGCGACACAGAGTCTGTGTTCGTTTTGATGTGTGGATTTTGTGAAGTCAGTATGAGCTCTACCTGCCATATTGAGTGTGTGCTTTGATGTTCAACGAGATTGAGTGTGATTTAACTAGAGGTGAACGCTGGTTGTTCATATTCTAGTCTATTGAGTGTTGTAGCGCAGAAAGTTTTAAAGTTTAAGAGTTATTAAAGTTTCGTTCGTTTTAGTGAGTTTGTTTATTAACCAAGATAGTACAGTCAACTTGTGTTACCACAACGTTCCGAACCAGCTAAGAAATATTCACCATTTTTACAAACACTGAAGTGGCGGGCGAAGGAAGAGCATTAGCGCTACATGTCGGCAACTGCGTGAAAATCAAAGCTTTCCCTCTGTCAGTCTATACATTATTTGATCAAAACGGATTAAAAGACGAATAGGTATGATTTTTTTAAATCGGATTTTTCTTTTTTAAACACCCTATATTTTGAAAAAAGAATTGCTGACAAATATGGAAATAACTTTAAAAAAAATCACGAAACTATGCAGATAAATTACCTTAAAAATTTCAGTATCAAGAAGAACTTTTTTTGCATATCCCAAAAATTTGCATCGATTGCAGCGAGAATTTAGACAATAATTACTTGATCAGAAAGAACTTAATTTCTTTTATGAACAAGCTATTTATTTTATTTTAAGGTGTTATATTTGTAAGGAAATCATTAACAAATCGTCAGTGCTAAATACAAAAAATTATTACAAACTGTTATTTTTCTGTTCATAGCATAATTTTGAAAAGCCTTGGAACTCAGGAACTCGTTTCTAGGCATGAAAACTACTTTGAAATAAGACTGGTTCGTCTTCTGCAACTCGTTTGACATCTCAAAAGCACCCTTTACACGTACGCTCTTGGAGTGCTTGGAGCGTATGGGATTGCACGCGGGAAAACTTGCAGTACGCTCAAAAGCAGCTTTCCCTCCCTCTCCGACACCTTCATACGTGCACTCAATCCTGCGGGATCGTGGTTTCACGCGGGAAAGATCGTACGTGTAAAGGGTGCTAATGCCCTCTGTGGCCAGTGGCGGCTCCAGTCCAGAGATTTGGGGGAGGGGCAACGTTGGCCCTTAGGGTTATATATATATATATATATATATATATATATATATATATATATATATATATATATATATATATATATATATATATATATATATATATATATATATATATATATATATATATATATATATATATATATATATATGTGTGTGTGTGTGTGTGTGTGATGCGCTCTGCATACGCGCACGATAAACTTTAAATTTACACTATGTAGCGGAGATGAAACACAAACATGTTGTAGACGTAGCCGGAGTGTCAGGAGATGAAGACCATTTCACGAGAGATGTTGACAAATCGGGGAAGAAAACCACATAGAGATTCAAGGCATTGAAGGGACACACAGAACAGAGATGCGACGCATATTAATTTATTCCGGATTCTAATGTAGAAAAACATCATTCAGCAAAACATAGGTATCTTGACAATTGGACATACACAATAGCAACGCCACCGGTCCTTGCCGGGGCAAATTCAGAACGCAGATTTTACATCATATCGGACAGCAGGTCCGACAGCAACGAGAGTTAGACACGAAGAGACAGAAAACTTCTGCTCATGCAATATTAAATGGGTGTTTGGCGATATTGACGCCAGAGGGCCTAAACTACTTAATATTTTAATTGGGCGTCTTTAGATTCGTGGAGTTTACGTGTGCACTTAAATTTTGCCCGGGGAATTTACTGCTAGATCCCGCGCTTGTTACAACCGCGAACTATTGACCTGGGTGCAGGATAAGTGGCCATAAATTTCTTGTAAAGTGTGATTTTTGACGTTACAGACCCCATAAATTCAGAGTGGTTCGAGGACTCTTCAAGAATTTTGACATTACACTGACATTCGGAATCTCATAAACTTCCTACACTTATCTCTGGGGATGTTATTGAGTTCAACTACTTCACATGCCTGTATAATGATCTGCAGGGCTAATATAAATTATCTTATTTTACTTTTAGGAAGCAATTTTAGAAAAGGGGTCGTGCTTTATTATCAGGATAATTTTAAATACGCTTTAGATATATAATGGTGGGCCGTTATTATCACACACACACACACACACACAAATATATGTATATATATATATATATATATATATATATCCAGTCCAGAGGTTTTTTTTTTTTTGGGGGGGGGGACAATGTTGGTTCTTAGGGTTATATATATATATATATATATATATATGTATATATATATATATATATATATATACAGTCGAACCTCCATATATCGAACTCTTAGCAAATCTCCATGTTCATTACATAGAAAAATTGTTTCTATATATCGAAAAAATCTCTATATATCGAAATTTCTTTTAAGACAAATTGGGAGATTTTATTCCACTTTAGAATAAAATCTCCCAATTTTTGGCATTTGAAACAATACATCGTGGACTTCAATTCGCGGAACACGTCCCTGATCAAGGTTTTAGTGGACTGAATAAATACGAACATTTTTTTGAACTTTCCGCAAAACTAACTGTTTAGCAAGATATTCATAGCTTTTTTTAAAGAATGTAACTGTGATCATTGTAACCAGTCTGCATTCTTGTTTTTTTAAAGATATGTAGTAATCAATAAACCTTTCATATTAAATAACTAATCCAACAGAGATAGAAATAATATAAATACAGACAAAAAGCAAACAGAAATCAAGCACTCCGGGCATCTACGCACCAAATGCAAGATTCTGTATAAGTGCCGGAACTGAACCATAAAACAACATAGAGGTAACCGAAAGGTCTCTACGTCAGGTAGCCTAACCAAATCAGTTACCTCAAGATGAACTTTATGAATAGGATGCAGGTAAGACCAACAGATATCCCAAGGCCCCGAGTCCCCCAAGGAAGCAATTAGTCAAAAGAAAATCCCCCTCTGGAGCCGCCCTTGACTGTGAGAGTTGCCCTCCAAACTCTTAAGGGTTCTAATTGCCCTCATTTAATTCGTGTTTCACAATGACAGTTTGTTTATGTTATCAACATTTTTTAAAGTAAACAATTCATTTCCTGTTTACTTCGCTGACAGTTAAAATTTTGCTGGTGTCAAAATACTCGAAATGAGGAGCTGAATTTGGCGTTGGTAAAGGAATTCCGCAGTTATTCCATTTGCGAAGAAAAAAAACCTCTCATATTGTGTGATATCAGAGAACTAAACAGAAATATGTTTTGTTTTCTGCCTCATACACAATTTTTTACCATACATCGGAAATTTTTATAAGTCAATTAATGTATTTCAGTCGCGCCTACTTCGAAGGGGTGAAGGTCAAAATATTAACAGAACTCAAATTAATTTGAAATACAATATTTACAGGATAAAATGTTTTATAAAATATTCTTTTTAGAAGATATAAAACATATAAGAATGATAACGTTTTTATTTTCTTATCCTTGGCGACTTTCCCCTTCTCAAAAATTATGAACATGAAGAAAATGAAGTCTTGTTTTCAAATGTTTCGCTTAACTCGACAACTTACTGTTAATTACGCTATTTCAGGTTTATATAACCTGTTTATTTCAGTCTCGCTTATTTCGAATAGTTTAAAGTACTAACAGAATTCAAAATAACTTGAAATACAATATTTATACGTTAAATTGTGTTGTAAAAAGATAATCTGTCAGGAGAAATAAAGTATTTTAAAAATAGTAACGTTTTTCTTTAATTATTAATAGTGGTTTTAACCTTCTCAATAATTATAAACATGACGAAAACGAAGTCATCCTTTAAATGTTTCACGTCACTCAAGAACTAATTTCTGACTACGCTGCTTTAGATTTATATAACTGTACAAGGATACCGCTTTTACGGCCGGGAAATTGATTTATAAAAAAATATTCTTTCAGAAAAATACCATAGTGGTTTTTCCCATCTGAATAATTACAAACATGAAGTAAACGTAGCCTTGTTTTTAAATGTTTCGAATTATTCACCAACTTACTGCTCTCCTCGTTGCTTCAGATTTATATACCCTTACAAGACTATCTTAACCGCTGGGATCGGTGGCGCGATCCTGTAACCCAAGCTTAGGGGGAGCTTGAACTGCGGACAGTGAGGTACCGGGTTGTGTCCCGGGCGGCCGTTTCATTCAGATCGCGTTTCCCTTTCCGCGGCCGTTTGGCTGCTTCAGAACCGGAAATCGTCGCATCTCCTCGGCCCCCAAATCGTAGACGTACGTTCCAATCCACTGTCTTTCAACGGACGCAGTTCTTTTACTTTTTTCACACTTTATCTGTCTAATGTGTTACTATTTATTGTTTCTCTATTTCTAGAATTTTGACTACCACCCTTCTTATGTAGAATTTCTCTCTCTCTTTCTTCCACTGTACCTTAATCTATATATATATCAAACAGTTCCGTGAATGACAGATAACGCACAGAACAAACCAATGGACCTAAAGGGCTGAAATTTTGCATTCTTCTTATAGTGAAAGAGAGATTTTGAAAAATTCTTCCTATATTTTTTTAAAAATTAAATTTTAAAGCTGCTTTGTAACATTCTTTAAAGTTTGTATTTAAAATAATGTTCTGAGGTTTATAAAATTTATATCACGAGAAACATCATAAAAATTCCTTTAAAATGAAATCTTTACCTCAAATTATCTTTACATAAAACTTAACTATCAAAATCGTTTCCATGAAGTGCGAACGACCTTCTGTAAGATAAGCTTAAATCAGCTTGAAGAACAGGATATTGATAAGATTTAAAGACAAGACTGTGTTTTCTACATGCTTATAATTATTGAGAGAGTTAAAACTACTATTGATAAAAAGAAAAACGTTATCATCTTTATATTCTAAATTTTTTTTCTGATTTTTTTTTCAAACAACACAATTAAATATAACAATATTTCACATTTATTTAACAACAGAGTGTAAATATTTATTTCAAGTGATTTTGAATTCCGTTAATATTTTGACCCTTACGCAGTAGACGAAACGGAAATGAATTAATTTGCTCATTACAAAATTTCACATGTACCGTAAAAAATTGTGTATCATGCAGAAGACAAAAAAAAAAAAATAAATAAATAAAAATTGTGTTCAGTTCTCTGATATCTCACAATAAGAGCGTTTTTTTTTTTTTTATAGTGTAAATGGAATGTCCACGGAAATCTTATACAGATGCCGATTTCCGCTCTTTATTTCGAGTATTTTAACACCAGCGAAGTTTCATCTACAGAAAATGAATTGCTTGCTTAAAAAATGTTGATAACATAAATTAACTGCAACTGTAAAACACGAATTAATTTCGGGCGATGACTGAGGTGTTTTGGGAGCGTGTTAAATAATACGTAATAATCCTCAAACAGAAGGTTAGGGCATCAATTATTCTTATTCGCCGCACACTTTCGTTCCGTCCATGAAGCTAAAGTCTTTGGCTTCATGAAAAAACCCATCTCCAATTACATTATAAATAGTCTGGTACTGCCATCTGGTACGTAAAATAAGAAAGAAATTTGTTTCAGGATAAATGGATTATTTTAATCTTTTTGTGCGTTACTTTTAACACTCCATCACAGAAATATCACGGGCACGAGAAATAGAAGAAAAAACCTCACCCCGTAATTTTGACGGGAGCGAGAAGGAAGGGGTTAAAACTAGCACAAGACTCTGACATGCATGCAGAAAG
The DNA here is from genome assembly GCA_907164885.2 of Dolomedes plantarius. Taxonomy (NCBI): domain Eukaryota; kingdom Metazoa; phylum Arthropoda; class Arachnida; order Araneae; family Dolomedidae; genus Dolomedes; species Dolomedes plantarius. Next base: position 53,223,322 of record OU015499.1, on the reverse strand, counting down.
AATAGGTTTAAATTGTTGGTGTCTAGACATTCCCTTTTGCCAAATGATGCTGAATTTGGTTTCGTTTAAAAGGCAAAACGGAAACAACAGTATATCTATGTTTGTGATTGAATCTCCTATCTAATTGAAGTTAAATTTCTCTTTCATACGAAAGACGCAGATATGAATGAAAGAAAAGACCACAATGGACGATTTGATTTTAAGACCACAGTATTTGAGAGACGGCAGCCCATAGACGTAGGGGTGGGGAAAGTGTGAGCCTTTGCAATTTTTGTGCGGCCCTATTCAGCTTTTGATATTTTAATTTACTACAATTTAAAAATCTGACTATTGGTATATGTCACACTGTCAGTTTTATTACAGGAAATGCTACAAAACACAGACAATTTCGAGGAATATTAGCGTGTGATCACACAATCAAAAGTAATGATATTCCTTATCATACAAAGATACGCTGGCTATCACAGGGACATGTATTGGAGATGATCATCAATTTAAGAACACATATTATTAGTATCTATTATGAGAAATAAATTGTATGTGATTTAGCAAATGCAGAAGTTTTTAGGAATGTTTCTTCAATATGAAGCAATGTGTGGTGAGGTTTTATGCACGTGCGACATCTGAAGTCACTTTTACAAGCCTTAACGCCGTGAAATTGTGTTAAACAGTTGAAACACACATTATTTGATCTAACAAATTCCCAACGCTTTTGAAATAGCATTTTTGGAAATGTTTCCCATTTACTTAGAGTATGATCTTTATGACTTAATTTTCTTCCTGTTAACCTTTCCATTCTCTTGTGATATAGTTCAAATAAAGCAAAATATGAAGCAAAGTGTGATGATGTTTTTTGCACGTGCGACATCTGAATTTACTTTTACAAGCCTTAACGCGGTGAAATTGTGTTAAACAGTTGAAACACACATTATTTGATTTAACAAATTCCCAACGCTTTTGAAATAGCATTTTTGGAAATGTTTCCCATTTACTTAGAGTATGATCTTTATGACTTAATTTTCTTCCTGTTAACCTTTCCATTCTCTTTTGATATAGTTCAAATTTATTGAATACTTCATCTTTAGTTCTTAGCAAATAAACTGTGACTAACCTACTAAAATCATCTATTACTGATAGGAAATACCTATTGCCCCCTTTCGAACGTTTAGGCATTGGACCACATACATCTTCGGTGATTTGACCGGAGTCACTACTTCGACGGCCACACCGATTTATATTTCGAGGAATAAACCTACAAAAGGTTGAAGGGAGACACGCTCGACACCCATTAAGATAACAAACATTTATTAATAACAGCGAGCTAAAATGCTTGTATCGAACCGAGACGTATATACAGTTAGTTCACCAACACAGGTGTCAGCTAGCAAGAGAGTGCGTATGAAACAGTAGCGCTTCTTCCCCAACGGGGCACCCTATGCGTGGAACAGTCCATTTGAATTTAGAGGTGGGATAGGTTAGGCTGAAGGGTAGCGCCATCTATTCGCTATTCTACGATTCACTTGCCTGTTACAAGTTGTTCGCTTCTCTTGTGTGTATCAAGTTATTGTTTTCTCTTGCTTTTTCGTTTTCAAGTCGGTCAATCACTTTCTCCAGATCAAGCTGACAAGTTATTGTTTTTTTCAATTGATATAGTGGCCAAAGTGCTAAGAGGGTGTTGTGCTTCTTAAATATGTTTCTGATTAATTTTTACTTTATTCTGCTGTTACTGTTGTCATCGGTAAAGTTAAAAAATCAGGCATGCTGCAATAAAATCAGAGAATTTATTTGAGCCTGCGGTGTGAATTAAAAGTAGTTCGGCAACTTCGCGTACAAAAGTAATTTGTTTGACTTGAATATAAAAGCACATTTTAAATCAAAGCAGTTGAGGTCCAAAACTAGGTAAAATATTAGAAAGATATGATGATTGTAACAATTCTGATTCTTCTAGAATGCTTTTATCAGTTGATACGACATGATATGCAGGTATTATTTCTATGGTAAATCCATTTCTTTAAAACACCTGGAGTTTGAAACATTGTTAACTGTTTTCAATGCATTCATATACTTGTAATACATCTCAGAACTTTTTTTACACAACACAATCTTTTTTAAGGAAAACAAGGTTCAAAATTCCATACACCTGATAACTTTAGGGAATCATTTTTAAGAAACTCCCAATTATTCCTTAAGTTCTGGATTTGTGTTATGAGTGATTAAAGTATCTCAACAGATTTCTCTATATTTTCACAATACCTTGCAGCATTTTTCAGATTTTATTAAAAGTTTCGAGTATTTTACTTTGTACAATTATTAAAATAATTGTTGGAAATTGTTCAAAATACTTGTAATTAATCAAATTTTCAGCTTCATGTTGATTATCACAATTTTTTCTATTCAATAAAAAATATGTCAATATTTTAATTACAAAGTGCCTATATTTTTAAGATCTATAAGGCATGGATGTTGTAATGGTTCAGAATCCACTTTAAACCATAGGTCTCAGTCTAAATAGCACTCATGAGCATATTTGACCATACAGTTACAAATCAACCAACCTTATAGTCCAAATTTAATATTGTCTGTGTCATTTTTGTTAATTTCTAATAAAAAAATCTTCTAAATAAGGGTTAGCAGAATTTGAGATAAAAAATACCTTGCTCTTTAAAAAGGATTTAATCATTATCAACCTGAATTAAAATTAAGGTATAAACTGAAGCTACTAAATGAATTCAACGGTTGAAGATTATAAAGGTACTAATTATGGCTACTAGGTTATCTAGTGTAATATGTACTCAACTTTTCTTTGAATAACATCTCATGGAATCCCAGAAAATAAAATATTTATCTCTATTACCCCAAAAAGTTACAGAATTTACAGTGTTTCATTTTGCTCTCTTTGGTAATTGAAAAATGCACTTAGCATTCTTCAATTTATAGCCACAGCTTCGAAAGGTACTGGCTTTTGAGGTTATTGAATATTACAAGTTCATTAGTATTGTTATATACAATACAAATGATAAATGCAATCTTTTCAGGTAAGTAATTTTTTTAGTAATTTTTATAAAATAAAATTACTAAATAAATAATAAAAAAAGCAATGTGCAGTAGTATCACATAAAATATGCCCAAAGACTTGTATAATCATAAAACAAGAAATAAAAATGTTGAATACAGAACTTTAACGTTATGTTTCAAAATGCTCTAAATCTTTAAACAACAAAATAAAAACCCATTAAATTAATTTTTACACTTAATGAGCAGCATAATAAATGAAAAAATAGTTCAAACATTAATAACTGCAACAGCATACGTATTTAAAAAATATAAATAGATAAATAAAAACATTAGAAATTAAAGGTGGCAGTAGATGGCGCCACCCTTCAACCTAACCTATCCCACCTCTAAATTCAAATGGACTGTTTGCACGCATAGGGTGCCCCGTTGGGAAAGAAGCGCGAGTGTATGAAACAGTCTATTGGATTATGGGCAGTGTCTAAGCAACCGGTCAGTGGCCGGTTCCGTAGCTACGGAGACTAAGTAACCGGCTGGCTGCGCATGCGCTTTTGCGAATTACTGATCGCAGCGCAACTATTTAGTAACTACCGCCATTTTACGGCACGAGCGTGAGACATAAGACGTATATTGCTTGTTATCATTTCGTCGGGTTTACTATAGAAAAAAAATACCCACAACACGAAATAAAGACGATTAAGGAGCAAAAACTATTCATGTTCTTGTCGTTCAGGTATGTGATGTGATTTTTTAATAAGTGATAAGTTGTTTTTTTTGTGTATGATCCATGTGGGGATTAGGCGTAGCAGGACTAAATTTGCTTGAAAAATGCGAGACTCTTCGTTTGAGCCAAATAAACCGATTGTCTATGACTCTACTGCCCCTTGATAATTATATATTTTCATTGCAGACCTGTCGTAACATTTTGCCATGGAAATACATGCATAAGAAAGTTCGATTGGTACAACTTCCAGCCTGATGAACTTTGAAAATACTTTATATCCGCATCCTGTTGCGAGTATTGCAAGGTTAGTAAAAATTTTACGCCCTATGTCATTATATTTAAAGAAATGGTAGAGCTAAATCTAAACGTTCGAATGCTACCTTTGTTCATATAAATGCTTAAACTGAAATTGGTATTAATAAGGGATCATCTGTATAGCTTACTAAGGGCATTTTACAGTTATTCAAATTTGTTTTCATGTGTAAATGAATTGTCTGAAACATTATACTTAGGGATTATGATTAAATGCATTCGGTAAGTTTTGAGCTAAATTTACCAATCTTTGATGAATTTGTCACTAGTTAATCATTTTCCTTTTTCATTTCAGAATTGTCGACCCATTTAGCTTTAAAAAAATCACTAAAGATGTGTCCAAATTTCGCGTTCAGAGGCACTTATGCTTTTACGACGTTTCCCTGAAACATATCTGAAAAAAGTTATCTGAACAGCTGTGGAAATATGAAGCACTGTAAGGTTAGTAAAAATTTGTTTCTATGGTATATTAATGTCAAATGTATTCAGTGACATCTGTTATATATGGTATAATTGATTCTTAAAACGGTAAGCAGTTAACTGATAGTGCTAGACATTTCAGTTATTAAGTAAAAGTGTATTTCATAATTTCAATGATCATAAAATTATGATAAATGTTATCAATGATATGAATTTTATTTCCTAAATTTTGTTAATTACTTTAGGATAATTATGTGCTTTTATGTTACAGCAGTTAAATATTTTAAAATTTTCCTTCCTTACAGGAAATCCATCATTTTAAAAGCCAGCTGGTAATTTTCTGTGGAGCAGAATTTATATGTAATATTCTGTTTCAAGAAAAAAAACTTGCTAGCTACGATTGTATACAAGAAGGATCGAAAGTTATGATAAAATGTTAAATGTAAGATCTGTAAAAGGCATTGTAAAATACTATTAATGTTTTAACTTTGAATATAAGGATTTTTCTTATGCAATGTTTATTACATTTATAAATTATTTAAATCAAATGAGAATCCAATTTTTAGTTTTGTATCATATAGCTTTTTATCTAGTTTTATGTATATAAGGTAATATACTTGATTTTCTTTAATTTTCTTATTAAATTTCAATTTATTTTTCCGAATAGCCATTAGAGAAAGAATCCTGTATATTATTTCACATATTATCAGTTATTGCCATTTGAGGTAAACTGGATATAATTGAAATAGCTTTCCAATATAAATTACTAAATAGAAATCAAGAGTTGTTTATTAAATTTGTATATTTAAGCAAAAGAGACTCTGCGTGAGCTTCATCCTGCGTGCCTTCATAAAAGCTAGCACTTGTATCAATTAATATTTAATTATATAGATTCCAACAACTTGCAAATCAATGGAATTAAATAAAGAACGTCATGAATGTATGAACAGTGTCGGCCAAAATAAGCTGACATTTTGAAATTATTGTCTAAAGTCGCTACAGTTGTATATTTATCCAAATGAGCTTCGTTTACCTTGATTCTTGATTGTATGATACTTTAACTACACTTTATATGTAATTTAATTCTCAGAGTTTCTTAGCAATACTACCAGACATGTTACATGATCTCTACACAAAAACTATTTTCTTACTGTTATTGTTGTGACTGACGCCGTGTACGTTAAAACATTATTTTTTCTGCAAGAAAAAAATAAATAATAATTAATGATTAATGTTATAGCATAAGATTTTATACTTATGTGAATACAAAAATACTTTATATTGTAACATTTTATGTCAAATAATAAATAAATAAGGACTTAATTTTTGTCTTGTTATTTTTCTATATAATACACCAAATTGTTAAAAACTATACCTAACTATAATAATTTCATAAAAGTCGCATTTATAGGTACATCAACTTATGCGGCCTCCTTTAATACTACCTAATTTACATGTAGCCTCTAATGGTAAAAGGTTCCCCACCTCTGGTTTATACCATCGCCTAATGCTCTGAGAGGTAGGAACTTCAATCTACGAGGGTTTTGTCGACGAAAATCACGCTGAACAGTTGTTACGGACCCACACTTAGGAAAGCGTAGAACACAAAATGATTTCAGTCGTGCAGTCTCCATTTGTTGTATATTAATTCAATTGGTTTGTATTTCTGAATGTAGATGGCGACACAGAGTCTGTGTTCGTTTTGATGTGTGGATTTTGTGAAGTCAGTATGAGCTCTACCTGCCATATTGAGTGTGTGCTTTGATGTTCAACGAGATTGAGTGTGATTTAACTAGAGGTGAACGCTGGTTGTTCATATTCTAGTCTATTGAGTGTTGTAGCGCAGAAAGTTTTAAAGTTTAAGAGTTATTAAAGTTTCGTTCGTTTTAGTGAGTTTGTTTATTAACCAAGATAGTACAGTCAACTTGTGTTACCACAACGTTCCGAACCAGCTAAGAAATATTCACCATTTTTACAAACACTGAAGTGGCGGGCGAAGGAAGAGCATTAGCGCTACATGTCGGCAACTGCGTGAAAATCAAAGCTTTCCCTCTGTCAGTCTATACATTATTTGATCAAAACGGATTAAAAGACGAATAGGTATGATTTTTTTAAATCGGATTTTTCTTTTTTAAACACCCTATATTTTGAAAAAAGAATTGCTGACAAATATGGAAATAACTTTAAAAAAAATCACGAAACTATGCAGATAAATTACCTTAAAAATTTCAGTATCAAGAAGAACTTTTTTTGCATATCCCAAAAATTTGCATCGATTGCAGCGAGAATTGAGACAATAATTACTTGATCAGAAAGAACTTAATTTCTTTTATGAACAAGCTATTTATTTTATTTTAAGGTGTTATATTTGTAAGGAAATCATTAACAAATCGTCAGTGCTAAATACAAAAAATTATTACAAACTGTTATTTTTCTGTTCATAGCATAATTTTGAAAAGCCTTGGTACTCAGGAACTCGTTTCTAGGCATGAAAACTACTTTGAAATAAGACTGGTTCTTCTTCTGCAACTCGTTTGACATCTCAAAAGCGCCCTTTACACGTACGCTCTTGGAGTGCTTGGAGCGTATGGGATTGCACGCGGGAAAACTTGCAGTACGCTCAAAAGCAGCTTTCCCTCCCTCTCCGACACCTTCACACGTGCACTCAATCCTGCGGGATCGTGGTTTCACGCGGGAAAGATCGTACGTGTAAAGGGTGCTAATGCCCTCTGTGGCCAGTGGCGGCTCCAGTCCAGAGATTTGGGGGAGGGGCAACGTTGGCCCTTAGGGTTATATATATATATATATATATATATATGTGTGTGTGTGTGTGTGTGTTTGTGTGTGTGTGTGATGCGCTCGGCATACGCGCACGATAAACTTTAAATTTACACTATGTAGCGGAGATGAAACACAAACATGTTGTAGACGTAGCCGGAGTGTCAGGAGATGAAGACCATTTCACGAGAGATGTTGACAAATCGGGGAAGAAAACCACATAGAGATTCAAGGCATTGAAGGGACACACAGAACAGAGATGCGACGCATATTAATTTATTCCGGATTCTAATGTAGAAAAACATCATTCAGCAAAACATAGGTATCTTGACAATTGGACACACACAATAGCAACGCCACCGGTCCTTGCCGGGGCAAATTCAGAACGCAGATTTTACATCATATCGGACAGCAGGTCCGACAGCAACGAGAGTTAGACACGAAGAGACAGAAAACTTCTGCTCATGCAATATTAAATGGGGTGTTTGGCGATATTGACGCCAGAGGGCCTAAACTACTTAATATTTTAATTGGGCGTCTTTAGATTCGTGGAGTTTACGTGTGCACTTAAATTTTGCCCGGGGAATTTACTGCTAGATCCCGCGCTTGTTACAACCGCGAACTATTGACCTGGGTGCAGGATAAGTGGCCATAAATTTCTTGTAAAGTGTGATTTTTGACGTTACAGACCCCATAAATTCAGAGTGGTTCGAGGACTCTTCAAGAATTTTGACATTACACTGACATTCGGAATCTCATAAACTTCCTACACTTATCTCTGGGGATGTTATTGAGTTCAACTACTTCACATGCCTGTATAATGATCTGCAGGGCTAATATAAATTATCTTATTTTACTTTTAGGAAGCAATTTTAGAAAAGGGGTCGTGCTTTATTATCAGGATAATTTTAAATACGCTTTAGATATATAATGGTGGGCCGTTATTATCACACACACACACACACACAAATATATGTGTATATATATATATATATATATATATATATATATATATATATATATATATATATATATCCAGTCCAGAGGTTTTTTTTTTTTTTTTTGGGGGGGGGGGCAATGTTGGTTCTTAGGGTTATATATATATATATATATATATATATATATATATGTATATATATATATATATATATATATATATATATATATATATATATACAGTCGAACCTCCATATATCGAACTCTTAGCAAATCTCCATGTTCATTACATAGAAAAATTGTTTCTATATATCGAAAAAATCTCTATATATCGAAATTTCTTTCAAGACAAATTGGGAGATTTTATTCCACTTTAGAATAAAATCTCCCAATTTTTGGCATTTGAAACAATACGTCGTGGACTTCAATTCGCGGAACACGTCCCTGATCAAGGTTTTAGTGGACTGAATAAATACGAACATTTTTTTGAACTTTCCGCAAAACTAACTGTTTAGCAAGATATTCATAGCTTTTTTTAAAGAATGTAACTGTGATCATTGTAACCAGTCTGCATTCTTGTTTTTTTAAAGATATGTAGTAATCAATAAACCTTTCATATTAAATAACTAATCCAACAGAGATAGAAATAATATAAATACAGACAAAAAGCAAACAGAAATCAAGCACTCCGGGCATCTACGCACCAAATGCAAGATTCTGTATAAGTGCCGGAACTGAACCATAAAACAACATAGAGGTAACCGAAAGGTCTCTACGTCAGGTAGCCTAACCAAATCAGTTACCTCAAGATGAACTTTATGAATAGGATGCAGGTAAGACCAACAGATATCCCAAGGCCCCGAGTCCCCCAAGGAAGCAATTAGTCAAAAGAAAATCCCCCTCTGGAGCCGCCCTTGACTGTGAGAGTTGCCCTCCAAACTCTTAAGGGTTCTAATTGCCCTCATTTAATTCGTGTTTCACAATGACAGTTTGTTTATGTTATCAACATTTTTTAAAGTAAACAATTCATTTCCTGTTTACTTCGCTGACAGTTAAAATTTTGCTGGTGTCAAAATATTCGAAATGAGGAGCTGAATTTGGCGTTGGTAAAGGAATTCCGCAGTTATTCCATTTGCGAAGAAAAAAAACCTCTCATATTGTGTGATATCAGAGAACTAAACAGAAATATGTTTTGTTTTCTGCCTCATACACAATTTTTTACCATACATCGGAAATTTTTATAAGTCAATTAATGTATTTCAGTCGCGCTTACTTCGAAGGGGTGAAGGTCAAAATATTAACAGAACTCAAAATAATTTGAAATACAATATTTACAGGATAAAATGTTTTATAAAATATTCTTTTTAGAAGATATAAAACATATAAGAATGATAACGTTTTTATTTTCTTATCCTTGGCGACTTTCCCCTTCTCAAAAATTATGAACATGAAGAAAATGAAGTCTTGTTTTCAAATGTTTCTCTTAACTCGACAACTTACTGTTAATTACGCTATTTCAGGTTTATATAACCTGTTTATTTCAGTCTCGCTTATTTCGAATAGTTTAAAGTACTAACAGAATTCAAAATAACTTGAAATACAATATTTATACGTTAAATTGTGTTGTAAAAAGATAATCTGTCAGGAGAAATAAAGTATTTTAAAAATAGTAACGTTTTTCTTTAATCATTAATAGTGGTTTTAACCTTCTCAATAATTATAAACATGACGAAAACGAAGTCATCCTTTAAATGTTTCACGTCACTCAAGAACTAATTTCTGACTACGCTGCTTTAGATTTATATAACTGTACAAGGATACCGCTTTTACGGCCGGGAAATTGATTTATAAAAAAATATTCTTTCAGAAAAATACCATAGTGGTTTTTCCCATCTGAATAATTACAAACATGAAGTAAACGTAGCCTTGTTTTTAAATGTTTCGAATTATTCACCAACTTACTGCTCTCCTCGTTGCTTCAGATTTATATACCCTTACAAGACTATCTTAACCGCTGGGATCGGTGGCGCGATCCTGTAACCCAGCTTAGGGGGAGCTTGAACTGCGGACAGTGAGGTACCGGGTTGTGTCCCGGGCGGCCGTTTCATTCAGATCGCGTTTCCCTTTCCGCGGCCGTTGGCTGCTTCAGAACCGGAAATCGTCGCATCTCCTCGGCCCCCAAATCGTAGACGTACGTTCCAATCCACTGTCTTTCAACGGACGCAGTTCTTTTACTTTTTTCACACTTTATCTGTCTAATGTGTTACTATTTATTGTTTCTCTATTTCTAGAATTTTGACTACCACCCTTCTTATGTAGAATTTCTCTCTCTCTTTCTTCCACTGTACCTTAATCTATATATATATCAAACAGTTCCGTGAATGACAGATAACGCACAGAACAAACCAATGGACCTAAAGGGCTGAAATTTTGCATTCTTCTTATAGTGAAAGAGAGATTTTTGAAAAATTCTTCCTAGATTTTTTTAAAAATTAAATTTTAAAGCTGCTTTGTAACATTCTTTAAAGTTTGTATTTAAAATAATGTTCTGAGGTTTATAAAATTTATATCACGAGAAACATCATAAAAATTCCTTTAAAATGAAATCTTTACCTCAAATTATCTTTACATAAAACTTAACTATCAAAATCGTTTCCATGAAGTGCGAACGACCTTCTGTAAGATAAGCTTAAATCAGCTTGAAGAACAGGATATTGATAAGATTTAAAGACAAGACTGTGTTTTCTACATGCTTATAATTATTGAGAGAGTTAAAACTACTATTGATAAAAAGAAAAACGTTATCATCTTTATATTCTAAATTTTTTTTCTGATTTTTTTTCAAACAACACAATTAAATATAACAATATTTCACATTTATTTAACAACAGAGTGTAAATATTTATTTCAAGTGATTTTGAATTCCGTTATATTTTGACCCTTACGCAGTAGACGAAACGGAAATGAATTAATTTGCTCATTACAAAATTTCACATGTACCGTAAAAAATTGTGTATCATGCAGAAGACAAACCAAAAAAAAATAAATAAATAAAAATTGTGTTCAGTTCTCTGATATCTCACAATAAGAGTGTTTTTTTTTTTTTTATAGTGTAAATGGAATGTCCACGGAAATCTTATACAGATGCCGATTTCCGCTCTTTATTTCGAGTATTTTAACACCAGCGAAGTTTCATCTACAGAAAATGAATTGCTTGCTTAAAAAATGTTGATAACATAAATTAACTGCAACTGTAAAACACGAATTAATTCGGGCGATGACTGAGGTGTTTTGGGAGCGTGTTAAATAATACGTAATAATCCTCAAACAGAAGGTTAGGGCATCAATTATTCTTATTCGCCGCACACTTTCGTTCCGTCCATGAAGCTAAAGTCTTTGGCTTCATGAAAAAACCCATCTCCAATTACATTATAAATAGTCTGGTACTGCCATCTGGTACGTAAAATAAGAAAGATATTTGTTTCAGGATAAATGGATTATTTTAATCTTTTTGTGCGTTACTTTTAACACTCCATCACAGAAATATCACGGGCACGAGAAATAGAAGAAAAAACCTCACCCCGTAATTTTGACGGGAGCGAGAAGGAAGGGGTTAAAACTAGCACAAGACTCTGGCATGCATGCAGAAAGAATAGGTTTAAATTGTTGGTGTCTAGACATTCCCTTTTGCCAAATGATGCTGAATTTGGTTTCGTTTAAAAGGCAAAACGGAAACAACAGTATATCTATGTTTGTGATTGAATCTCCTATCTAATTGAAGTTAAATTTCTCTTTCATACGAAAGACGCATATATGAATGAAAGAAAAGACCACAAAGGACGATTTGATTTTAAGACCACAGTATTTGAGAGACGGCAGCCCATAGACGTAGGGGTGGGGAAAGTGTGAGCCTTTGCAATTTTTGTGCGGCCCTATTCAGCTTTTGATATTTTAATTTACTACAATTTAAAAATCTGACTATTGGTATATGTCACACTGTCAGTTTTATTACAGGAAATGCTACAAAACACAGACAATTTCGAGGAATATTAGCGTGTGATCACACAATCAAAAGTAATGATATTCCTTATCATACAAAGATACGCTGGCTATCACAGGGACATGTATTGGAGATGATCATCAATTTAAGAACACATATTATTAGTATCTATTATGAGAAATAAATTGTATGTGATTTAGCAAATGCAGAAGTTTTAGGAATGTTTCTTCAATATGAAGCAATGTGTGGTGAGGTTTTATGCACGTGCGACATCTGAAGTCACTTTTACAAGCCTTAACGCCGTGAAATTGTGTTAAACAGTTGAAACACACATTATTTGATCTAACAAATTCCCAACGCTTTTGAAATAGCATTTTTGGAAATGTTTCCCATTTACTTAGAGTATGATCTTTATGACTTAATTTTCTTCCTGTTAACCTTTCCATTCTCTTGTGATATAGTTCAAATAAAGCAAAATATGAAGCAAGTGTGATGATGTTTTTTGCACGTGCGACATCTGAATTTACTTTTACAAGCCTTAACGCGGTGAAATTGTGTTAAACAGTTGAAACACACATTATTTGATTTAACAAATTCCCAACGCTTTTGAAATAGCATTTTGGAAATGTTTCCCATTTACTTAGAGTATGATCTTTATGACTTAATTTTCTTCCTGTTAACCTTTCCATTCTCTTTGATATAGTTCAAATTTATTGAATACTTCATCTTTAGTTCTTAGCAAATAAACTGTGACTAACCTACTAAAATCATCTATTACTCATAGGAAATACCTATTGCCCCCTTTCGAACGTTTAGGCATTGGACCACATACATCTTCGGTGATTTGACCGGAGTCACTACTTCGACGGCCACACCGATTTATATTTCGAGGAATAAACCTACAAAAGGTTGAAGGGAGACACGCTCGACACCCATTAAGATAACAAACATTTATTAATAACAGCGAGCTAAAATGCTTGTATCGAACCGAGACGTATATACAGTTAGTTCACCAACACAGGTGTCAGCTAGCAAGAGAGTGCGTATGAAACAGTAGCGCTTCTTCCCCAACGGGGCACCCTATGCGTGGAACAGTCCATTTGAATTTAGAGGTGGGATAGGTTAGGCTGAAGGGTAGCGCCATCTATTCGCTATTCTACGATTCACTTGCCTGTTACAAGTTGTTCGCTTCTCTTGTGTGTATCAAGTTATTGTTTTCTCTTGCTTTTTCGTTTTCAAGTCGGTCAATCACTTTCTCCAGATCAAGCTGACAAGTTATTGTTTTTTCAATTGATATAGTGGCCAAAGTGCTAAGAGGGTGTTGTGCTTCTTAAATATGTTTCTGATTAATTTTTACTTTATTCTGCTGTTACTGTTGTCATCGGTAAAGTTAAAAAATCAGGCATGCTGCAATAAAATCAGAGAATTTATTTGAGCCTGCGGTGTGAATTAAAAGTAGTTCGGCAACTTCGCGTACAAAAGTAATTTGTTTGACTTGAATATAAAAGCACATTTTAAATCAAAGCAGTTGAGGTCCAAAACTAGGTAAAATATTAGAAGATATGATGATTGTAACAATTCTGATTCTTCCAGAATGCTTTTATCAGTTGATACGACATGATATGCAGGTATTATTTCTATGGTAAATCCATTTCTTTAAAACACCTGGAGTTTGAAACATTGTTAACTGTTTTCAATGCATTCATATACTTGTAATACATCTCAGAACTTTTTTTACACAACACAATCTTTTTTAAGGAAAACAAGGTTCAAAATTCCATACACCTGATAACTTTAGGGAATCATTTTTAAGAAACTCCCAATTATTCCTTAAGTTCTGGATTTGTGTTATGAGTGATTAAAGTATCTCAACAGATTTCTCTATATTTTCACAATACCTTGCAGCATTTTTCAGATTTTATTAAAAGTTTCGAGTATTTTACTTTGTACAATTATTAAAATAATTGTTGGAAATTGTTCAAAATACTTGTAATTAATCAAATTTTCAGCTTCATGTTGATTATCACAATTTTTTCTATTCAATAAAAATATGTCAATATTTTAATTACAAGTGCCTATATTTTTAAGATCTATAAGGCATGGATGTTGTAATGGTTCAGAATCCACTTTAAACCATAGGTCTCAGTCTAAATAGCACTCATGAGCATATTTGACCATACAGTTACAAATCAACCAACCCAATAGTCCAAATTTAATATTGTCTGTGTCATTTTTGTTAATTTCTAATAAAAAAATCTTCTAAATAAGGGTTAGCAGAATTTGAGATAAAAATACCTTGCTCTTTAAAAAGGATTTAATCATTATCAACCTGAATTAAAATTAAGGTATAAACTGAAGCTACTAAATGAATTCACGGTTGAAGATTATAAAGGTACTAATTATGGCTACTAGGTTATCTAGTGTAATATGTACTCAACTTTTCTTAGAATAACATCTCATGGAATCCCAGAAAATAAAATATTTATCTCTATTACCCCAAAAAGTTACAGAATTTACAGTGTTTCATTTTGCTCTCTTTGGTAATTGAAAAATGCACTTAGCATTCTTCAATTTATAGCCACAGCTTCGAAAGGTACTGGCTTTTGAGGTTATTGAATATTACAAGTTCATTAGTATTGTTATATACAATACAAATGATAAATGCAATCTTTTCAGGTAAGTAATTTTTTTAGTAATTTTTATAAAATAAAATTACTAAATAAATAATAAAAAAAGCAATGTGCAGTAGTATCACATAAAATATGCCCAAAGACTTGTATAATCATAAAACAAGAAATAAAAATGTTGAATACAGAACTTTAACGTTATGTTTCAAATGCTCTAATCTTTAAACAACAAAATAAAACCCATTAAATTAATTTTTACACTTAATGAGCAGCATAATAAATGAAAAATAGTTCAAACATTAATAACTGCAACAGCATACGTATTTAAAAAAATATAAATAGATAAATAAAAACATTAGAAATTAAAGGTGGCAGTAGATGGCGCCACCCTTCAACCTAACCTATCCCACCTCTAAATTCAAATGGACTGTTTGCACGCATAGGGTGCCCCGTTGGGAAAGAAGCGCGAGTGTATGAAACAGTCTATTGGATTATGGGCAGTGTCTAAGCAACCGGTCAGTGGCCGGTTCCGTAGCTACGGAGACTAAGTAACCGGCTGGCTGCGCATGCGCTTTTGCGAATTACTGATCGCAGCGCAACTATTTAGTAACTACCGCCATTTTACGGCACGAGCGTGAGACATAAGACGTATATTGCTTGTTATCATTTCGTCGGGTTTACTATAGAAAAAAAATACCCACAACACGAAATAAAGACGATTAAGGAGCAAAAACTATTCATGTTCTTGTCGTTCAGGTATGTGATGTGATTTTTTAATAAGTGATAAGTTGTTTTTTTTTGTGTATGATCCATGTGGGGATTAGGCGTAGCAGGACTAAATTTGCTTGAAAAATGCGAGACTCTTCGTTTGAGCCAAATAAACCGATTGTCTATGACTCTACTGCCCCTTGATAATTATATATTTTCATTGCAGACCTGTCGTAACATTTTGCCATGGAAATACATGCATAAGAAAGTTCGATTGGTACAACTTCCAGCCTGATGAACTTTGAAAATACTTTATATCCGCATCCTGTTGCGAGTATTGCAAGGTTAGTAAAAATTTTACGCCCTATGTCATTATATTTAAAGAAATGGTAGAGCTAAATCTAAACGTTCGAATGCTACCTTTGTTCATATAAATGCTTAAACTGAAATTGGTATTAATAAGGGATCATCTGTATAGCTTACTAAGGGCATTTTACAGTTATTCAAATTTGTTTTCATGTGTAAATGAATTGTCTGAAACATTATACTTAGGGATTATGATTAAATGCATTCGGTAAGTTTGAGCTAAATTTACCAATCTTTGATGAATTTGTCACTAGTTAATCATTTTCCTTTTTCATTTCAGAATTGTCGACCCATTTAGCTTTAAAAAAATCACTAAAGATGTGTCCAAATTTCGCGTTCAGAGGCACTTATGCTTTTACGACGTTTCCCTGAAACATATCTGAAAAAAGTTATCTGAACAGCTGTGGAAATATGAAGCACTGTAAGGTTAGTAAAAATTTGTTTCTATGGTATATTAATGTCAAATGTATTCAGTGACATCTGTTATATATGGTATAATTGATTCTTAAAACGGTAAGCAGTTAACTGATAGTGCTAGACGTTTCAGTTATTAAGTAAAAGTGTATTTCATAATTTCAATGATTATAAAATTATGATAAATGTTATCAATGATATGAATTTTATTTCCTAAATTTTGTTAATTACTTTAGGATAATTATGTGCTTTTATGTTACAGCAGTTAAATATTTTAAAATTTTCCTTCCTTACAGGAAATCCATCATTTTAAAAGCCAGCTGGTAATTTTCTATGGAGCAGAATTTATATGTAATATTCTGTTTCAAGAAAAAAAACTTGCTAGCTACGATTGTATACAAGAAGGATCGAAAGTTATGATAAAATGTTAAATGTAAGATCTGTAAAAGGCATTGTAAAATACTATTAATGTTTTAACTTTGAATATAAGGATTTTTCTTATGCAATGTTTATTACATTTATAAATTATTTAAATCAAATGAGAATCCAATTTTTAGTTTTGTATCATATAGCTTTTATCTAGTTTTATGTATATAAGGTAATATACTTGATTTTCTTTAATTTTCTTATTAAATTTCAATTTATTTTTCCGAATAGCCATTAGAGAAAGAATCCTGTATATTATTTCACATATTATCAGTTATTGCCATTTGAGGTAAACTGGATATAATTGAAATAGCTTTCCAATATAAATTACTAAATAGAAATCAAGAGTTGTTTATTAAATTTGTATATTTAAGCAAAGAGACTCTGCGTGAGCTTCATCCTGCGTGCCTTCATAAAGCTAGCACTTGTATCAATTAATATTTAATTATATAGATTCCAACAACTTGCAAATCAATGGAATTAAATAAAGAACGTCATGAATGTATGAACAGTGTCGGCCAAAATAAAGCTGACATTTTGAAATTATTGTCTAAAGTCGCTACAGTTGTATATTTATCCAAATGAGCTTCGTTTACCTTGATTCTTGATTGTATGATACTTTAACTACACTTTATATGTAATTTAATTCTCAGAGTTTCTTAGCAATACTACCAGACATGTTACATGATCTCTACACAAAAACTATTTTCTTACTGTTATTGTTGTGACTGACGCCGTGTACGTTAAAACATTATTTTTTCTGCAAGAAAAAAATAAATAATAATTAATGATTAATGTTATAGCATAAGATTTTATACTTATGTGAATACAAAAATACTTTATATTGTAACATTTTATGTCAAATAATAAATAAATAAGGACTTAATTTTTGTCTTGTTATTTTTCTATATAATACACCAAATTGTTAAAAACTATACCTAACTATAATAATTTCATAAAAGTCGCATTTATAGGTACATCAACTTATGCGGCCTCCTTTAATACTACCTAATTTACATGTGGCCTCTAATGGTAAAAAGGTTCCCCACCTCTGGTTTATACCATCGCCTAATGCTCTGAGAGGTAGGAACTTCAATCTACGAGGGTTTTGTCGACGAAAATCACGCTGAACAGTTGTTACGGACCCACACTTAGGAAGCGTAGAACACAAAATGATTTCAGTCGTGCAGTCTCCATTTGTTGTATATTAATTCAATTGGTTTGTATTTCTGAATGTAGATGGCGACACAGAGTCTGTGTTCGTTTTGATGTGTGGATTTTGTGAAGTCAGTATGAGCTCTACCTGCCATATTGAGTGTGTGCTTTGATGTTCAACGAGATTGAGTGTGATTTAACTAGAGGTGAACGCTGGTTGTTCATATTCTAGTCTATTGAGTGTTGTAGCGCAGAAAGTTTTAAAGTTTAAGAGTTATTAAAGTTTCGTTCGTTTTAGTGAGTTTGTTTATTAACCAAGATAGTACAGTCAACTTGTGTTACCACAACGTTCCGAACCAGCTAAGAAATATTCACCATTTTTACAAACACTGAAGTGGCGGGCGAAGGAAGAGCATTAGCGCTACATGTCGGCAACTGCGTGAAAATCAAAGCTTTCCCTCTGTCAGTCTATACATTATTTGATCAAAACGGATTAAAAGACGAATAGGTATGATTTTTTTAAATCGGATTTTTTCTTTTTTAAACACCCTATATTTTGAAAAAAGAATTGCTGACAAATATGGAAATAACTTTAAAAAAAATCACGAAACTATGCAGATAAATTACCTTAAAAATTTCAGTATCAAGAAGAACTTTTTTTGCATATCCCAAAAATTTGCATCGATTGCAGCGAGAATTTAGACAATAATTACTTGATCAGAAAGAACTTAATTTCTTTTATGAACAAGCTATTTATTTTATTTTAAGGTGTTATATTTGTAAGGAAATCATTAACAAATCGTCAGTGCTAAATACAAAAAATTATTACAAACTGTTATTTTTCTGTTCATAGCATAATTTTGAAAAGCCTTGGTACTCAGGAACTCGTTTCTAGGCATGAAAACTACTTTGAAATAAGACTGGTTCTTCTTCTGCAACTCGTTTGACATCTCAAAAGCGCCCTTTACACGTACGCTCTTGGAGTGCTTGGAGCGTATGGGATTGCACGCGGGAAAACTTGCAGTATGCTCAAAAGCAGCTTTCCCTCCCTCTCCGACACCTTCACACGTGCACTCAATCCTGCGGGATCGTGGTTTCACGCGGGAAAGATCGTACGTGTAAAGGGTGCTAATGCCCTCTGTGGCCAGTGGCGGCTCCAGTCCAGAGATTGGGGGAGGGGCAACGTTGGCCCTTAGGGTTATATATATATATATATATATATATATATATGTGTGTGTGTGTGTGTGATGCGCTCGGCATACGCGCACGATAAACTTTAAATTTACACTATGTAGCGGAGATGAAACACAAACATGTTGTAGACGTAGCCGGAGTGTCAGGAGATGAAGACCAATTCACGAGAGATGTTGACAAATCGGGGAAGAAAACCACATAGAGATTCAAGGCATTGAAGGGACACACAGAACAGAGATGCGACGCATATTAATTTATTCCGGATTCTAATGTAGAAAAACATCATTCAGCAAAACATAGGTATCTTGACAATTGGACATACACAATAGCAACGCCACCGGTCCTTGCCGGGGCAAATTCAGAACGCAGATTTTACATCATATCGGACAGCAGGTCCGACAGCAACGAGAGTTAGACACGAAGAGACAGAAAACTTCTGCTCATGCAATATTAAATGGGTGTTTGGCGATATTGACGCCAGAGGGCCTAAACTACTTAATATTTTAATTGGGCGTCTTTAGATTCGTGGAGTTTACGTGTGCACTTAAATTTTGCCCGGGGAATTTACTGCTAGATCCCGCGCTTGTTACAACCGCGAACTATTGACCTGGGTGCAGGATAAGTGGCCATAAATTTCTTGTAAAGTGTGATTTTGACGTTACAGACCCCATAAATTCAGAGTGGTTCGAGGGACTCTTCAAGAATTTTGACATTACACTGACATTCGGAATCTCATAAACTTCCTACACTTATCTCTGGGGATGTTATTGAGTTCAACTACTTCACATGCCTGTATAATGATCTGCAGGGCTAATATAAATTATCTTATTTTACTTTTAGGAAGCAATTTTAGAAAAGGGGTCGTGCTTTATTATCAGGATAATTTTAAATACGCTTTAGATATATAATGGTGGGCCGTTATTCTCACACACACACACACACACAAATATATGTGTATATATATATATATATATATATATATATATATATATATAATATATATATATCCAGTCCAGAGGTTTTTTTTTTTTTTTTTGGGGGGGGGGGCAATGTTGGTTCTTAGGGTTATATATATATATAATATATATATATATATATGTATATATATATATATATATCTATATATATATATATATATATATACAGTCGAACCTCCATATATCGAACTCTTAGCAAATCTCCATGTTCATTACATAGAAAAATTGTTTCTATTATCGAAAAAAATCTCTATATATCGAAATTTCTTTCAAGACAACATTGGGAGATTTTATTCCACTTTAGAATAAAATCTCCCAATTTTTGGCATTTGAAACAATACGTCGTGGACTTCAATTCGCGGAACACGTCCCTGATCAAGGTTTTAGTGGACTGAATAAATACGAACATTTTTTTTGAACTTTCCGCAAAACTAACTGTTTAGCAAGATATTCATAGCTTTTTTTTAAAGAATGTAACTGTGATCATTGTAACCAGTCTGCATTCTTGTTTTTTTAAAGATATGTAGTAATCAATAAACCTTTCATATTAAATAACTAATCCAACAGAGATAGAAATAATATAAATACAGACAAAAAGCAAACAGAAATCAAGCACTCCGGGCATCTACGCACCAAATGCAAGATTCTGTATAAGTGCCGGAACTGAACCATAAAACAACATAGAGGTAACCGAAAGGTCTCTACGTCAGGTAGCCTAACCAATCAGTTACCTCAAGATGAACTTTATGAATAGGATGCAGGTAAGACCAACAGATATCCCAAGGCCCCGAGTCCCCCAAGGAAGCAATAGTCAAAAGAAAATCCCCCTCTGGAGCCGCCCTTGACTGTGAGAGTTGCCCTCCAAACTCTTAAGGGTTCTAATTGCCCTCATTTAATTCGTGTTTCACAATGACAGTTTGTTTATGTTATCAACATTTTTTAAAGTAAACAATTCATTTCCTGTTTACTTCGCTGACAGTTAAAATTTTGCTGGTGTCAAAATACTCGAAATAAAGAGCTGAATTTGGCGTTGGTAAAGGAATTCCGCAGTTATTCCATTTGCGAAGAAAAAAAACCTCTCATATTGTGTGATATCAGAGAACTAAACAGAAATATGTTTTGTTTTCTGCCTCATACACAATTTTTTACCATACATCGGAAATTTTTATAAGTCAATTAATGTATTTCAGTCGCGCCTACTTCGAAGGGGTGAAGGTCAAAATATTAACAGAACTCAAAATAATTTGAAATACAATATTTACAGGATAAAATGTTTTATAAAATATTCTTTTTAGAAGATATAAAATATATAAGAATGATAACGTTTTTATTTTCTTATCCTTGGCGACTTTCCCCTTCTCAAAAATTATGAACATGAAGAAAATGAAGTCTTGTTTTAAATGTTTCGCTTAACTCGACAACTTACTGTTAATTACGCTATTTCAGGTTTATATACCTGTTTATTTCAGTCTCGCATATTTCGAATAGTTTAAAGTACTAACAGAATTCAAAATAACTTGAAATACAATATTTATACGTTAAATTGTGTTGTAAAAAGATAATCTGTCAGGAGAAATAAAGTATTTTAAAAATAGTAACGTTTTTCTTTAATTATTAATAGTGGTTTTTAACCTTCTCAATAATTATAAACATGACGAAAACGAAGTCATCCTTTAAATGTTTCACGTCACTCAAGAACTAATTTCTGACTACGCTGCTTTAGATTTATATAACTGTACAAGGATACCGCTTTTACGGCCGGGAAATTGATTTATAAAAAAATATTCTTTCGGAAAAATACCATAGTGGTTTTACCCATCTGAATAATTACAAACATGAAGTAAACGTAGCCTTGTTTTTAAATGTTTCGAATTATTCACCAACTTACTGCTCTCCTCGTTGCTTCAGATTTATATACCCTTACAAGACTATCTTAACCGCTGGGATCGGTGGCGCGATCCTGTAACCCAAGCTTAGGGGGAGCTTGAACTGCGGACAGTGAGGTACCGGGTTGTGTCCCGGGCGGCCGTTTCATTCAGATCGCGTTTCCCTTTCCGCGGCCGTTTGGCTGCTTCAGAACCGGAAATCGTCGCATCTCCTCGGCCCCCAAATCGTAGACGTACGTTCCAATCCACTGTCTTTCAACGGACGCAGTTCTTTTACTTTTTTCACACTTTATCTGTCTAATGTGTTACTATTTATTGTTTCTCTATTTCTAGAATTTTGACTACCACCCTTCTTATGTAGAATTTCTCTCTCTCTTTCTTCCACTGTACCTTAATCTATATATATATCAAACAGTTCCGTGAATGACAGATAACGCACAGAACAAACCAATGGACCTAAAGGGCTGAAATTTTGCATTCTTCTTATAGTGAAAGAGAGATTTTTGAAAAATTCTTCCTAGATTTTTTTAAAAATTAAATTTTAAAGCTGCTTTGTAACATTCTTTAAAGTTTGTATTTAAAATAATGTTCTGAGGTTTATATAATTTATATCACGAGAAACATCATAAAAATTCCTTTAAAATGAAATCTTTACCTCAAATTATCTTTACATAAAACTTAACTATCAAAATCGTTTCCATGAAGTGCGAACGACCTTCTGTAAGATAAGCTTAAATCAGCTTGAAGAACAGGATATTGATAAGATTTAAAGACAAGACTGTGTTTTCTACATGCTTATAATTATTGAGAGAGTTAAAACTACTATTGATAAAAATAAAAACGTTATCATCTTTATATTCTAAATTTTTTTTCTGATTTTTTTTCAAACAACACAATTAAATATAACAATATTTCACATTTATTTAACAACAGAGTGTAAATATTTATTTCAAGTGATTTTGAATTCCGTTAATATTTTGACCCTTACGCAGTAGACGAAACGGTAATGAATTAATTTGCTCATTACAAAATTTCACATGTACCGTAAAAAATTGTGTATCATGCAGAAGACAAACCAAAAAAAAAATAAATAAATAAAAATTGTGTTCAGTTCTCTGATATCTCACAATAAGAGCGTTTTTTTTTTTTTATAGTGTAAATGGAATGTCCACGGAAATCTTATACAGATGCCGATTTCCGCTCTTTATTTCGAGTATTTTAACACCAGCGAAGTTTCATCTACAGAAAATGAATTGCTTGCTTAAAAAATGTTGATAACATAAATTAACTGCAACTGTAAAACACGAATTAATTTCGGGCGATGACTGAGGTGTTTTGGGAGCGTGTTAAATAATACGTAATAATCCTCAAACAGAAGGTTAGGGCATCAATTATTCTTATTCGCCGCACACTTTCGTTCCGTCCATGAAGCTAAAGTCTTTGGCTTCATGAAAAAACCCATCTCCAATTACATTATAAATAGTCTGGTACTGCCATCTGGTACGTAAAATAAGAAAGAAATTTGTTTCAGGATAAATGGATTATTTTAATCTTTTTGTGCGTTACTTTTAACACTCCATCACAGAAATATCACGGGCACGAGAAATAGAAGAAAAAACCTCACCCCGTAATTTTGACGGGAGCGAGAAGGAAGGGGTTAAAACTAGCACAAGACTCTGACATGCATGCAGAAAGAATAGGTTTAAATTGTTGGTGTCTAGACATTCCCTTTTGCCAAATGATGCTGAATTTGGTTTCGTTTAAAAGGCAAAACGGAAACATCAGTATATCTATGTTTGTGATTGAATCTCCTATCTAATTGAATTTAAATTTCTCTTTCATACGAAAGACGCAGATATGAATGAAAGAAAAGACCACAAAGGACGATTTGATTTTAAGACCACAGTATTTGAGAGACGGCAGCCCATAGACGTAGGGGTGGGGAAAGTGTGAGCCTTTGCAATTTTTGTGCGGCCCTATTCAGCTTTTGATATTTTAATTTACTACAATTTAAAAATCTGACTATTGGTATATGTCACACTGTCAGTTTTATTACAGGAAATGCTACAAAACAAAGACAATTTCGAGGAATATTAGCGTGTGATCACACAATCAAAAGTAATGATATTCCTTATCATACAAAGATACGCTGGCTATCACAGGGACATGTATTGGAGATGATCATCAATTTAAGAACACATATTATTAGTATCTATTATGAGAAATAAATTGTATGTGATTTAGCAAATGCAGAAGTTTTTAGGAATGTTTCTTCAATATGAAGCAATGTGTGGTGAGGTTTTATGCACGTGCGACATCTGAAGTCACTTTTACAAGCCTTTACGCCGTGAAATTGTGTTAAAGAGTTGAAACACACATTATTTGATCTAACAAATACCCAACGCTTTTGAAATAGCATTTTTGGAAATGTTTCCCATTTACTTAGAGTATGATCTTTATGACTTAATTTTCTTCCTGTTAACCTTTCCATTCTCTTTTGATATAGTTCAAATTTATTGAATACTTCATCTTTAGTTCTTAGCAATAAACTGTGACTAACCTACTAAAATCATCTATTACTGATAGGAAATACCTATTGCCCCCTTTCGAACGTTTAGGCATTGGACCACATACATCCTTCGGTG
The DNA here is from genome assembly GCA_907164885.2 of Dolomedes plantarius. Classification (NCBI taxonomy): domain Eukaryota; kingdom Metazoa; phylum Arthropoda; class Arachnida; order Araneae; family Dolomedidae; genus Dolomedes; species Dolomedes plantarius. The sequence goes on along the minus strand of OU015499.1, from coordinate 53,198,742 downwards.
ATTTGACCGGAGTCACTACTTCGACGGCCACACCGATTTATATTTCGAGGAATAAACCTACAAAAGGTTGAAGGGAGACACGCTCGACACCCATTAAGATAACAAACATTTATTAATAACAGCGAGCTAAAATGCTTGTATCGAACCGAGACGTATATACAGTTAGTTCACCAACACAGGTGTCAGCTAGCAAGAGAGTGCGTATGAAACAGTAGCGCTTCTTCCCCAACGGGGCACCCTATGCGTGGAACAGTCCATTTGAATTTAGAGGTGGGATAGGTTAGGCTGAAGGGTAGCGCCATCTATTCGCTATTCTACGATTCACTTGCCTGTTACAAGTTGTTCGCTTCTCTTGTGTGTATCAAGTTATTGTTTTCTCTTGCTTTTTCGTTTTCAAGTCGGTCAATCACTTTCTCCAGATCAAGCTGACAAGTTATTGCTTTTTCAATTGATATAGTGGCCAAAGTGCTAAGAGGGTGTTGTGCTTCTTAAATATGTTTCTGATTAATTTTTACTTTATTCTGCTGTTACTGTTGTCATCGGTAAAGTTAAAAAATCAGGCATGCTGCAATAAAATCAGAGAATTTATTTGAGGCTGCGGTGTGAATTAAAAGTAGTTCGGCAACTTCGCGTACAAAAGTAATTTGTTTGACTTGAATATAAAAGCACATTTTAAATCAAAGCAGTTGAGGTCCAAAACTAGGTAAAATATTAGAAAGATATGATGATTGTAACAATTCTGATTCTTCCAGAATGCTTTTATCAGTTGATACGACATGATATGCAGGTATTATTTCTATGGTAAATCCATTTCTTTAAAACACCTGGAGTTTGAAACATTGTTAACTGTTTTCAATGCATTCATATACTTGTAATACATCTCAGAACTTTTTTTACACAACACAATCTTTTTTAAGGAAAACAAGGTTCAAAATTCCATACACCTGATAACTTTAGGGAATCATTTTTAAGAAACTCCCAATTATTCCTTAAGTTCTGGATTTGTGTTATGAGTGATTAAAGTATCTCAACAGATTTCTCTATATTTTCACAATACCTTGCAGCATTTTTGAGATTTTATTAAAAGTTTCGAGTATTTTACTTTGTACAATTATTAAAATAATTGTTGGAAATTGTTCAAAATACTTGTAATTAATCAAATTTTCAGCTTCATGTTGATTATCACAATTTTTTCTATTCAATAAAAAATATGTCAATATTTTAATTACAAAGTGCCTATATTTTTAAGATCTATAAGGCATGGATGTTGTAATGGTTCAGAATCCACTTTAAACCATAGGTCTCAGTCTAAATAGCACTCATGAGCATATTTGACCATACAGTTACAAATCAACCAACCCAATAGTCCAAATTTAATATTGTCTGTGTCATTTTTGTTAATTTCTAATAAAAAAATCTTCTAAATAAGGGTTAGCAGAATTTGAGATAAAAAATACCTTGCTCTTTAAAAAGGATTTAATCATTATCAACCTGAATTAAAATTAAGGTATAAACTGAAGCTACTAAATGAATTCAACGGTTGAAGATTATAAAGGTACTAATTATGGCTACTAGGTTATCTAGTGTAATATGTACTCAACTTTTCTTAGAATAACATCTCATGGAATCCCAGAAAATAAAATATTTATCTCTATTACCCCAAAAAGTTACAGAATTTACAGTGTTTCATTTTGCTCTCTTTGGTAATTGAAAAATGCACTTAGCATTCTTCAATTTATAGCCACAGCTTCGAAAGGTACTGGCTTTTGAGGTTATTGAATATTACAAGTTCATTAGTATTGTTATATACAATACAAATGATAAATGCAATCTTTTCAGGTAAGTAATTTTTTTAGTAATTTTTATAAAATAAAATTACTAAATAAATAATAAAAAAGCAATGTGCAGTAGTATCACATAAAATATGCCCAAAGACTTGTATAATCATAAAACAAGAAATAAAAATGTTGAATACAGAACTTTAACGTTATGTTTCAAAATGCTCTAAATCTTTAAACAACAAAATAAAAACCCATTAAATTAATTTTTACACTTAATGAGCAGCATAATAAATGAAAAAAAAAAGTTGAAACATTAATAACTGCAACAGCATACGTATTTAAAAAATATAAATAGATAAATAAAAACATTAGAAATTAAAGGTGGCAGTAGATGGCGCCACCCTTCAACCTAACCTATCCCACCTCTAAATTCAAATGGACTGTTTGCACGCATAGGGTGCCCCGTTGGGAAAGAAGCGCGAGTGTATGAAACAGTCTATTGGATTATGGGCAGTGTCTAAGCAACCGGTCAGTGGCCGGTTCCGTAGCTACGGAGACTAAGTAACCGGCTGGCTGCGCATGCGCTTTTGCGAATTACTGATCGCAGCGCAACTATTTAGTAACTACCGCCATTTTACGGCACGAGCGTGAAACATAAGACGTATATTGCTTGTTATCATTTCGTCGGGTTTACTATAGAAAAAAAATACCCACAACACGAAATAAAGACGATTAAGGAGCAAAAACTATTCATGTTCTTGTCGTTCAGGTATGTGATGTGATTTTTTAATAAGTGATAAGTTGTTTTTTTTGTGTATGATCCATGTGGGGATTAGGCGTAGCAGGACTAAATTTGCTTGAAAAATGCGAGACTCTTCGTTTGAGCCAAATAAACCGATTGTCTATGACTCTACTGCCCCTTGATAATTATATATTTTCATTGCAGACCTGTCGTAACATTTTGCCATGGAAATACATGCATAAGAAAGTTCGATTGGTACAACTTCCAGCCTGATGAACTTTGAAAATACTTTATATCCGCATCCTGTTGCGAGTATTGCAAGGTTAGTAAAAATTTTACGCCCTATGTCATTATATTTAAAGAAATGGTAGAGCTAAATCTAAACGTTCGAATGCTACCTTTGTTCATATAAATGCTTAAACTGAAATTGGTATTAATAAGGGATCATCTGTATAGCTTACTAAGGGCATTTTACAGTTATTCAAATTTGTTTTCATGTGTAAATGAATTGTCTGAAACATTATACTTAGGGATTATGATTAAATGCATTCGGTAAGTTTTGAGCTAAATTTACCAATCTTTGATGAATTTGTCACTAGTTAATCATTTTCCTTTTTCATTTCAGAATTGTCGACCGATTTAGCTTTAAAAAAATCACTAAAGATGTGTCCAAATTTCGCGTTCAGAGGCACTTACGCTTTTACGACGTTTCCCTGAAACATATCTGAAAAAAGTTATCTGAACAGCTGTGGAAATATGAAGCACTGTAAGGTTAGTAAAAATTTGTTTCTATGGTATATTAATGTCAAATGTATTCAGTGACATCTGTTATATATGGTATAATTGATTCTTAAAACGGTAAGCAGTTAACTGATAGTGCTAGACATTTCAGTTATTAAGTAAAAGTGTATTTGATAATTTCAATGATCATAAAATTATGATAAATGTTATCAATGATATGAATTTTATTTCCTAAATTTTGTTAATTACTTTAGGATAATTATGTGCTTTTATGTTACAGCAGTTAAATATTTTAAAATTTTCCTTCCTTACAGGAAATCCATCATTTTAAAAGCCAGCTGGTAATTTTCTGTGGAGCAGAATTTATATGTAATATTCTGTTTCAAGAAAAAAAACTTGCTAGCTACGATTGTATACAAGAAGGATCGAAAGTTATGATAAAATGTTAAATGTAAGATCTGTAAAAGGCATTGTAAAATACTATTAATGTTTTAACTTTGAATATAAGGATTTTTCTTATGCAATGTTTATTACATTTATAAATTATTTAAATCAAATGAGAATCCAATTTTTAGTTTTGTATCATATAGCTTTTTATCTAGTTTTATGTATATAAGGTAATATACTTGATTTTCTTTAATTTTCTTATTAAATTTCAATTTATTTTTCCGAATAGCCATTAGAGAAAGAATCCTGTATATTATTTCACATATTATCAGTTATTGCCATTTGAGGTAAACTGGATATAATTGAAATAGCTTTCCAATATAAATTACTAAATAGAAATCAAGAGTTGTTTATTAAATTTGTATATTTAAGCAAAAGAGACTCTGCGTGAGCTTCATCCTGCGTGCCTTCATAAAAGCTAGCACTTGTATCAATTAATATTTAATTATATAGATTCCAACAACTTGCAAATCAATGGAATTAAATAAAGAACGTCATGAATGTATGAACAGTGTCGGCCAAAATAAAGCTGACATTTTGAAATTATTGTCTAAAGTCGCTACAGTTGTATATTTATCCAAATGAGCTTCGTTTACCTTGATTCTTGATTGTATGATACTTTAACTACACTTTATATGTAATTTAATTCTCAGAGTTTCTTAGCAATACTACCAGACATGTTACATGATCTCTACACAAAAACTATTTTCTTATTGTTATTGTTGTGACTGACGCCGTGTACGTTAAAACATTATTTTTTCTGCAAGAAAAAAATAAATAATAATTAATGATTAATGTTATAGCATAAGATTTTATACTTATGTGAATACAAAAATACTTTATATTGTAACATTTTATGTCAAATAATAAATAAATAAGGACTTAATTTTTGTCTTGTTATTTTTCTATATAATACACCAAATTGTTAAAAACTATACCTAACTATAATAATTTCATAAAAGTCGCATTTATAGGTACATCAACTTATGCGGCCTCCTTTAATACTACCTAATTTACATGTGGCCTCTAATGGTAAAAAGGTTCCCCACCTCTGGTTTATACCATCGCCTAATGCTCTGAGAGGTAGGAACTTCAATCTACGAGGGTTTTGTCGACGAAAATCACGCTGAACAGTTGTTACGGACCCACACTTAGGAAAGCGTAGAACACAAAATGATTTCAGTCGTGCAGTCTCCATTTGTTGTATATTAATTCAATTGGTTTGTATTTCTGAATGTAGATGGCGAAACAGAGTCTGTGTTCGTTTTGATGATGTGTGGATTTTGTGAAGTCAGTATGAGCTCTACCTGCCATATTGAGTGTGTGCTTTGATGTTCAACGAGATTGAGTGTGATTTAACTAGAGGTGAACGCTGGTTGTTCATATTCTAGTCTATTGAGTGTTGTAGCGCAGAAAGTTTTAAAGTTTAAGAGTTATTAAAGTTTCGTTCGTTTTAGTGAGTTTGTTTATTAACCAAGATAGTACAGTCAACTTGTGTTACCACAACGTTCCGAACCAGCTAAGAAATATTCACCATTTTTACAAACACTGAAGTGGCGGGCGAAGGAAGAGCATTAGCGCTACATGTCGGCAACTGCGTGAAAATCAAAGCTTTCCCTCTGTCAGTCTATACATTATTTGATCAAAACGGATTAAAAGACGAATAGGTATGATTTTTTTAAATCGGATTTTTCTTTTTTAAACACCCTGTATTTTGAAAAAAGAATTGCTGACAAATATGGAAATAACTTTAAAAAAAATCACGAAACTATGCAGATAAATTACCTTAAAAATTTCAGTATCAAGAAGAACTTTTTTTGCATATCCCAAAAATTTGCATCGATTGCAGCGAGAATTTAGACAATAATTACTTGATCAGAAAGAACTTAATTTCTTTTATGAACAAGCTATTTATTTTATTTTAAGGTGTTATATTTGTAAGGAAATCATTAACAAATCGTCAGTGCTAAATACAAAAAATTATTACAAACTGTTATTTTTCTGTTCATAGCATAATTTTGAAAAGCCTTGGTACTCAGGAACTCGTTTCTAGGCATGAAAACTACTTTGAAATAAGACTGGTTCTTCTTCTGCAACTCGTTTGACATCTCAAAAGCGCCCTTTACACGTACGCTCTTGGAGTGCTTGGAGCGTATGGGATTGCACGCGGGAAAACTTGCAGTACGCTCAAAAGCAGCTTTCCCTCCCTCTCCGACACCTTCACACGTGCACTCAATCGTGCGGGATCGTGGTTTCACGCGGGAAAGATCGGACGTGTAAAGGGTGCTAATGCCCTCTGTGGCCAGTGGCGGCTCCAGTCCAGAGATTTGGGGGAGGGGCAACGTTGGCCCTTAGGGTTATATATATATATATATATATATGTGTGTGTGTGTGTGTGATACGCTCGGCTTACGCGCACGATAAACTTTAAATTTACACTATGTAGCGGAGATGAAACACAAACATGTTGTAGACGTAGCCGGAGTGTCAGGAGATGAAGACCATTTCACGAGAGATGTTGACAAATCGGGGAAGAAAACCACATAGAGATTCAAGGCATTGAAGGGACACACAGAACAGAGATGCGACGCATATTAATTTATTCCGGATTCTAATGTAGAAAAACATCATTCAGCAAAACATAGGTATCTTGACAATTGGACACACACAATAGCAACGCCACCGGTCCTTGCCGGGGCAAATTCAGAACGCAGATTTTACATCATATCGGACAGCAGGTCCGACAGCAACGAGAGTTAGACACGAAGAGACAGAAAACTTCTGCTCATGCAATATTAAATGGGTGTTTGGCGATATTGACGCCAGAGGGCCTAAACTACTTAATATTTTAATTGGGCGTCTTTAGATTCGTGGAGTTTACGTGTGCACTTAAATTTTGCCCGGGGAATTTACTGCTAGATCCCGCGCTTGTTACAACCGCGAACTATTGACCTGGGTGCAGGATAAGTGGCCATAAATTTCTTGTAAAGTGTGATTTTTGACGTTACAGACCCCATAAATTCAGAGTGGTTCGAGGGCTCTTCAAGAATTTTGACATTACACTGACATTCGGAATCTCATAAACTTCCTACACTTATCTCTGGGGATGTTATTGAGTTCAACTACTTCACATGCCTGTATAATGATCTGCAGGGCTAATATAAATTATCTTATTTTACTTTTAGGAAGCAATTTTAGAAAAGGGGTCGTGCTTTATTATCAGGATAATTTTAAATACGCTTTAAATATATAATGGTGGGCCGTTATTATCACACACACACACACACACACACAAATATATGTATATATATATATATATATATATATATATATATATATCCAGTCCAGAGGTTTTTTTTTTTGGGGGGAGGGGGCAATGTTGGTTCTTAGGGTTATATATATATATATATATATATATATATATACAGTCGAACCTCCATATATCGAACTCTTAGCAAATCTCCATGTTCATTACATAGAAAAATTGTTTCTATATATCGAAAAAATCTCTATATATCGAAATTTCTTTCAAGACAAATTGGGAGATTTTATTCCACTTTAGAATAAAATCTCCCAATTTTTGGCATTTGAAACAATACGTCGTGGACTTCAATTCGCGGAACACGTCCCTGATCAAGGTTTTAGTGGACTGAATAAATACGAACATTTTTTTGAACTTTCCGCAAAACTAACTGTTTAGCAAGATATTCATAGCTTTTTTTAAAGAATGTAACTGTGATCATTGTAACCAGTCTGCATTCTTGTTTTTTTAAAGATATGTAGTAATCAATAAACCTTTCATATTAAATAACTAATCCAACAGAGATAGAAATAATATAAATACAGACAAAAAGCAAACAGAAATCAAGCACTCCGGGCATCTACGCACCGAATGCAAGATTCTGTATAAGTGCCGGAACTGAACCATAAAACAACATAGAGGTAACCGAAAGGTCTCTACGTCAGGTAGCCTAACCAAATCAGTTACCTCAAGATGAACTTTATGAATAGGATGCAGGTAAGACCAACAGATATCCCAAGGCCCCGAGTCCCCCAAGGAAGCAATAAGTCAAAAGAAAATCCCCCTCTGGAGCCGCCCTTGACTGTGAGAGTTGCCCTCCAAACTCTTAAGGGTTCTAATTGCCCTCATTTAATTCGTGTTTCACAATGACAGTTTGTTTATGTTATCAACATTTTTTAAAGTAAACAATTCATTTCCTGTTTACTTCGCTGACAGTTAAAATTTTGCTGGTGTCAAAATACTCGAAATGAGGAGCTGAATTTGGCGTTGGTAAAGGAATTCCGCAGTTATTCCATTTGCGAAGAAAAAAAAACCTCTCATATTGTGTGATATCAGAGAACTAAACAGAAATATGTTTTGTTTTCTGCCTCATACACAATTTTTTACCATACATCGGAAATTTTTATAAGTCAATTAATGTATTTCAGTCGCGCCTACTTCGAAGGGGTGAAGGTCAAAATATTAACAGAACTCAAAATAATTTGAAATACAATATTTACAGGATAAAATGTTTTATAAAATATTCTTTTTAGAAGATATAAAATATATAAGAATGATAACGTTTTATTTTCTTATCCTTGGCGACTTTCCCCTTCTCAAAAATTATGAACATGAAGAAAATGAAGTCTTGTTTTTAAATGTTTCGCTTAACTCGACAACTTACTGTTAATTACGCTATTTCAGGTTTATATATCCTGTTTATTTCAGTCTCGCATATTTCGAATAGTTTAAAGTACTAACAGAATTCAAAATAACTTGAAATACAATATTTATACGTTAAATTGTGTTGTAAAAAGATAATCTGTCAGGAGAAATAAAGTATTTTAAAAATAGTAACGTTTTTCTTTAATTATTAATAGTGGTTTTTACCTTCTCAATAATTATAAACATGACGAAAACGAAGTCATCCTTTAAATGTTTCACGTCACTCAAGAACTAATTTCTGACTACGCTGCTTTAGATTTATATAACTGTACAAGGATACCGCTTTTACGGCCGGGAAATTGATTTATAAAAAAATATTCTTTCAGAAAAATACCATAGTGGTTTTACCCATCTGAATAATTACAAACATGAAGTAAACGTAGCCTTGTTTTTAAATGTTTCGAATTATTCACCAACTTACTGCTCTCCTCGTTGCTTCAGATTTATATACCCTTACAAGACTATCTTAACCGCTGGGATCGGTGGCGCGATCCTGTAACCCAAGCTTAGGGGGAGCTTGAACTGCGGACAGTGAGGTACCGGGTTGTGTCCCGGGCGGCCGTTTCATTCAGATCGCGTTTCCCTTTCCGCGGCCGTTTGGCTGCTTCAGAACCGGAAATCGTCGCATCTCCTCGGCCCTCAAATCGTAGACGTACGTTCCAATCCACTGTCTTTCAACTGACGCAGTTCTTTTACTTTTTTTACACTTTATCTGTCTAATGTGTTACTATTTATTGTTTCTCTATTTCTAGAATTTTGACTACCACACTTTTTATGCAGAATTTCTCTCTCTCTCTCTCTTCCACAGTACCTTAATCTATATATATATCAAACAGTTCCGTGACTGACAGATAACGCACAGAACAAACAAATGGACCTAAAGGGCTGAAATTTTGCATTCTTCTTATAGTGAAAGAGAGAATTTTGAAAAATTGTTCCTAGATTTTTTTAAAAATTAAATTGTTAAGCTGCTTTGTAACATTCTTTAAAGTTTGTATTTAAAATAATATTCTGAGGTTTATAAAATTTATATCACGAGAAACATCATAAAAATTCCTTTAAAATGAAATCTTTACCTCAATTTATCTTTACATAAAACTTAACTATCAAAATCGTTTCCATGAAGTGCGAACGACCTTCTGTAAGATAAGCTTAAAGCAGCTTGAAGAACAGGATGTTGATGAGATTTAAAGACAAGACTGTGTTTTCTACATGTTTATAATTATTGAGAGAGGTAAAACTACTATTGATAAAAAAGAAAAACGTTATAATCCTTATATTCTTAATTTTTTTTCTGATTTTTTTTTTCAAACAACACAATTAAATATAACAATATTTCACATTTATTTAACAACACAGTGTAAATATTTATTTCAAGTGATTTTGAATTCTGTTAATATTTTGACCCTTACGCAGTAGACGAAATGGAAATGAATTACTTTGCTCATTACAAAATTTCACATGTACCGTAAAAAATTGTGTATCATGCAGAAGACAAACCAAAAAAAAAATTGTGTTTAGTTCCCTGATATCTCACAATAAGAGCGTTTGTTTTCTTTTTATAGAGTAAATGGAATGTCCACGGAAATCGTATACAGATGCCGATTTCAGCTCTTTATTTCGAGTATTTTAACACCAGCTAAGTTTTATCTACAGAAAATGAATTGTTTGCTTAAAAAAATGTTGATAACATAAAGAAACTGCAACTGTAAAACACGAATTAATTTCGGGCGATGACTAAGGTGTTTTGGGAGCGTGTTAAATAATACGTAATAATCCACAAACAGAAGGTTAGGGCATCAATTATTCTTATTCGCCGCACACTTTCGTTCCGTCCATGAAGCTAAAGTCTTTAGCTTCATGAAAAAAACCCCCATCTCCAATTACATTATAAATAGTCTGGTACTGCCATCTGGTACGTAAAATAAGAAAGAAATTTTTTTCAGGATAAATGGATTATTTTAATCTTTTTGTGCGTTACTTTTAACAGTCCATCCCAGAAATATCACGGGCACGAGAAATAGAAGGCAAAACCTCACCCCATAATTTTGACGGGAGCGAGAAGGAAGGGGTTAAAACTAGCACAAGACTCTGACATGCATGCAGAAAGAATAGGTTTAAATTGTTGGTGTCTAGACATTCCCTTTTGCCAAATGATGCTGAATTTGGTTTCATTGAAAATGCAAAACGGAAACAACAGTATAACTATGTGTCTAATTGAATCTCCTATCTAATTGAATTTAAATTTCTCTTTCATACGAAAGACGCAGATATGAATGAAAGAAAAGGCTACAAAGGACTATTTGATTTTAAGACCACAGTATTTGATAGACGGCAGCCCATAGTCGTAAGGGTGGGGAAAGTGCGAGTCTTTGCAATTTTTGTCCGGCCCTATTCAGCTTTTGATATTTTAATTTACTACGATTGAAAAATCCGACTATTGGTATATGTCACACTGTCAATTTTACTACCGGAAATGCTACAAAAGACATACAATTTCGAAGAATATTAGCGTGTGATCACACAATCAGCAGTATTGATATTCCTTATCATACAAAGATACGCTGGCTATCGCAGGGACATGTATTAGAGATGATCATCAATTTAAGAACACATATTATTAGTATCTATTATGATAAAAAAATTGTCTGTGATTTAGAAGATGCAGAATTTTTTAGGAATGTTTCTTCAATATGAAGCAATGTGTGGTGAGGTTTTTTGCACGTGCGACATCTGAATTCACTTTTACAAGGCTTAACGCCGTGAAATTGTGTTAAACAGTTGAAACACATATTATTTGATTTAACAAATTCCCAACGTTTTTGAAATAGCATTTTCGAAAATGTTTCCCATTTACTTAGAGTATGATCTTTATGACTTAATTTTCTTCCTCTTAACCTTTCCATTCACTAGTAATATAGTTCAAATGAAGCAAAATATGAAGCAAAGTGTTATTAGGTTTTTTGCAAGTGCGACATCTGAATTTACTTTTACAAGCCTTAACGCGGTGAAATTGTGTTAAACAGTTGAACACACATTATTTGATTTAACAAATTCCCAACGCTTTTGGAACAGTATTTTTGAAAATGTTTCCCCATTTACTTAGAGTTTGATCTTTATGACTTTATTATCTTCCTGTTAACCTTTCCTTCCTCTTGTGATATATTTCAAATTTATTGAATACTTCATCTTTTGTTCTTAGCAAATAAACTGTGACTAACCTACTAAAATCATCTATTACTGATAGGAAATACCTATTGCCCCCTTTCGAACGTTTAGGCATTGGACCACATACATCTTGGGTGATTTGACCGGAGTCACTACTTCGACGGCCACACCGATTTATATTTCTAGAAATAAACCTACAAAAGGTTGAAGGGAGACACGCTCGACACCCATTAATATAACAAACATTTATTAATATTAGCGAGCTAAAATGCCCGTATCGAACCGAGACGTATATACAGTTAGTTCACCAATACAGGTGACAGCTAGCAAGAGAGTGCGTATGAAACACTATCGCTTCTTTCCCAACGGGACACCCTATGCGTGGAACAGTCCATTTGAATTTAGAGGTGGGATAGGTTAGGCTGAAGGGTGGCGCCATCTATTCGCTATTCTACGATTCACTTGCCTGTTACAAGTTTTCGCTTCTCTTGTGTGTATCAAGTTATTGTTTTCTCTTGCTTTTTCGTTTTCAACTCGGTCAATCACTTTCTCCATTTCAAGCTGACAAGTTATTGTTTTTTTCAATTGATATAGTGGCCAAAGAGCTAAGAGGGTGTTGTGCTTTTTAAATATGTTTCTGATTAATTTTTATTTTATTCTGCTGTTACTGTTGTCATCTTTAAAGTTAAAAAATCAGGCATGCTGTAATAAAGTCAGAGAATTTATTTGAGGCTGCGGTGTGAATTAAAAGTAGTTCGGCAACTTCGCGTATAGAAGTAATTTGTTTGACTAGAATATAAAAGCACATTTTAAATCAAAGCAGTTGAGGTCCAAAACTAGGTAAAATATTAGAAAGATATGCTGATTGTAACAATTCTGATTCTTCCAGAATGCTTTTATCAGTTGATACGACATGATATGCAGGTATAATTTCTATGGTAAATCCCTTTCTTTAAAACACCTCGAGTTTGAAACATTGTTAACTGTTTTCAATGCATTCATCTTCTTCTAATACATCACAGAACTTTTTTTACACAACACAATCTTTATTAAGGAAAGCAAGGTTCAATATTCCATACACCTGATAACTCTAGGGCATCATTTTTAAGAAACTCCCAATTATTCCTTAAGTTCTGGATTTGGGTTATGAGTGATTAAAGTATCTCAACAGATTTCTCTATATTTTCACAATACCTTGCAGCCCTTTGTACAATTATTAAAATAATTGTTGGAAATTGTTCAAAATACTTGTAATTAATCAAATTTTCAGCTTCATGTTGATTATCACAATTTTTTCTATTCAATAAAAAATATGTCAATATTTTAATTACAAAGTGCCTATATTTTTAAGATCTATAAGGCTTGGATTTTGTAATGGTTCAGAATCCACTTTAAACCATAGATCTCAGTCTAAATAGCACACATGAGCATATTTGACCATACAGTTACAAATCAACCAACCCAATAGTCCAAATTTAATATTGTCTGTGTCATTTTTGTTAATTTCTAATAAAAAAAACTTTTAAATAAGGGTTAGCAGAATTTGAGATAAAAAATACCTTGCTCTTTAAAAATGATTTAATCATTATCAACCTGAATTAAAATTAAGGTATAAACTGAATCTACTAAATGAATTCAACGGTTGAAAATTATTAATGTACTAATTATGGCTACTAGGTTATCTAGTGTAATATGTACTCAACTTTTCTTAGAATAACATCTCATGGAATCCCAAGAAACATAAAATATTTATCTCTATTACCCCAAAAAGTTACAGAATTTACAGTGTTTCATTTTGCTCTCTTTGGTAATTGTAAAAATGCACTTAGCATCCTTCAATTTATAGCCACAGCTTCGAAAGGTACTGGCTTTTGAGGTTATTGAATATTACAAGTTCATTAGTATTGTTATATACAATACAAATGATAAATGCAATCTTTTCAGGTAAGTAATTTTTTTAGTAATTTTTAGTAAATAAAATTACCAAATAAATAATAAAAAAAGCAATGTGCAGTAGTATCACATAAAATATGCCAAAGACTTGTATAATCATAACACAAGAAATAAAAATGTTGAATACAGAACTTTAACGTTATGTTTCAAAATGCTCTAAATCTTTAAACAACAAAATAAAAACCCATTAAATTAATTTTTACACTTAATGAGCAGCATAATAAATGAAAAAAAAAAACGTCCAAACATTAATAACTGCAACAGCATACGTATTTAAAAAATATAAATAGATATATAAAAACATTAGAAATTCAAGATGTCAGTAGATGGCGCCACCCTTCAACCTAACCTATCCCACCTCTAAATTCAAATGGACTGTTCCACGCATAGGGTGCCCCGTTGCGAAAGAAGCGCTAGTGTATGAAACAGTCTGGTTCGAGGGCTCTTCAAGAATTTTGACATTACACTGACATTCGGAATCTCATAAACTTCCTACACTTATCTCTGGGGATGTTATTGAGTTCAACTACTTCACATGCCTGTATAATGATCTGCAGGGCTAATATAAATTATCTTATTTTACTTTTAGGAAGCAATTTTAGAAAAGGGGTCGTGCTTTATTAACAGGATAATTTTAAATGCGCTTTAGATATATAATGGTGGGTCGTTATTATCACACACACACACTCACAAATATATATTCATATATATATATATATATATATATATATATATATATAGATATGTATATTATATATATATATATATATATATATATATATCCAGTCCAGAGATTTTGGGGGGGGGCAATGTTGGTTCTTAGGGTTATATATATATATATATATATATATACAATCGAACCTCCATACATCGAACTCCCCTATGTCGAAATTTTCTATATATCGAACTCTTAGCAAATCTCCATGTTCATTACATAGAAAAATTGTTTCTATATATCGAAAAAATCTCTATATATCGAAATTTTTTTCAAGACAAATTGGGAGATTTTATTCCATTTTAGAATAAAATCTCCCAATTTTTGGCATTTGAAACAATACGTCGTGGACTTCAATTCGCGGAAATCGTCCCTGATCAAGGTTTTAGTGGTCTGAAGAAATACGAACATTTCTTTGAACTTTCCGCAAAACTAACTGTTTAGCAAGATATTCGTAGCTTTTGTTAAAGAATGTAACTGTGATCATTGTAACCAGTCTGCATTATTGTTTTTTTAAAGATATGTAGTAATCAATAAATCTTTCATATTAAATAACTTATCCAACAGAGATAGAAATAATATAAATACAGACAAAAAAACAAACAGAAATCAAGTACTCCGGGCATCTACGCACCAAAGGCAAGATTCTGTATAAGTGCCGGAACTGAACCATAAAACAACATAGAGGTAACCGAAAGGTCTCTTCGTCAGGGAGCCTAACCAAATCAGTTACCTCAAGGGGAACTTTCTGAATAGGATGCAAGTAAGACCAACAGATATCCCAAGGCCCCGAGTCCCCCAAGGAAGCAATTAGTCAAAAGAAAATGGAAAGACAAAAAACAACTTACAGTATGGTCTCAACACACCGTACATGCAAGCACACAAATAATCCTAATGCAAAGTAAAAGATGCATACACACCCCAATTCCGTAAGTGAAGGTTATTACCATAAGTGACTGTATATATGTATGTGTGTAAGAAATAAACATCCTCTCATTTTAAATTTAAACTCATTTAGTATTAGGTCTAGGATATAATTTCAGGCAATGTAAAAAAAAAAATCGCCGGTCATTTTATTTATTTATTTATTTATTTTTTTTTTTGGGGGGGGGGGATTGCCTCTACTGCCCCACCCTCTGGAGCCGCCCTTGACTATGGCTATGTAAGAGTTGCCCTCCAAACTCTTAAGGGTTCTAATTGAGCTCATTTAATTCTTGTTTCACAATGACAGTTTGTTTATGTTATCAACATTTTTTAAAGTAAACAATTCATTTCCTGTTTACTTCGCTGACAGTAAAAATTTAGCTGGTGTCAAAATACTCGAAATGAGGAGCTGAATTTGGCGCTTGTTAAATTTGGCGCGAAGTTTTATCTACAGAAAATGATTTGTTTGCTTAAAAAAATGTTGATAACATAAAGAAACTGCAACTGTAAAACACGAATTAATTTCGGGCGATGACTAAGGTGTTTTGGGAACGTGTTAAATAATACTTAATAATCCACAATCAGAAGGTTAGGGCATCAATTATTCTTATTCCCTGCACACTTTCGTTCCGTCCATGAAGCTAAAGTCTGTTAAATAATACGTAATAATCCACAAACAGAAGGTTAGGACATCAATTATTCTTATTCGCCGCACACTTTCGTTCCGTCCATGAAGCTAAAGTCTTTACCTTCATGAAAAAAAACCCATCTCCAATTACATTATAAATAGTCTGGTACTGCCATCTGGTACGTAAAATAAGAGAGAAATTTTTTTCAGGATAAATGGATTATTTTAATCTTTTTGTGCGTTACTTTTAACAGTCCATCCCTGAAATATCACGGGCACGAGAAATAGAAGGCAAAACCTCACCTCGTAATTTTGACGGGAGCGAGAAGGAAGGGGTTAAAACTAGCACAAGACTCTGACATGCATGCAGAAAGAATAGGTTTAAATTGTTGGTGTCTAAACATTCCCTTTTGCCAAATGATGCTGAATTTGGTTTCATTGAAAATGCAAAACGGAAACAACAGTATATCTATGTGTCTAATTGAATCTCCTATCTAATTGAATTTAAATTTCTCTTTCATACGAAAGACGCAGATATGAATGAAAGAAAGGACCACAAAGGACTATTTGATTTTAAGACCACAGCATTTGAGAGACGGCAGCCCATAGTCGTAAGGGTGGTGAAAGTGCGAGCTTTGCAAATTTTGTGCGGTCCTATTCAGCTTTTGATATTTTAATTTACTACAATTGAAAAATCTGACTATTGGTATATGTCACACTGTCAATTTTACTACAGGAAATGCTACAAAACACAGACAATTTCGAGGAATATTATCGTGTGATCACACAATCAGCAGTATTGATATTCCTTATCATACAAAGATACGCTGGCTATCACAGGGACATGTATTAGAGATGATCATCAATTTAAGAACACATATTATTAGTATCTATTATGATAAATAAATTGTATGTGATTTAGAAGATGCAGAATATTTTAGGAATGTTTCTTCAATATGAAGCAATGTGTGGTGAGGTGTTTTGCAAGTGCGACATCTGAATTCACTTTTACAAGCCTTAACGCCGTGGAATTGTGTTAAACAGTTGAACACACATTATTTGATTTAACAAATTCCCAACGCTTTTGGAACAGCATTTTTGAAAATGTTTCCCCATTTACTTAGAGTTTGATCTTTATGACTTAATTATCTTCCTGTTAACCTTTCTTTCCTCTTGTGATATATTTCAAATTTATTGAATACTTCATCTTTTGTTCTTAGCAAATAAACTGTGACTAACCTTCTAAAATCATCTATTACTGATAGGAAATACCTATTGCCCCCTTTTGAACGTTTAGGCATTGGACCACATACATCTTGGGTGATTTGACCGGAGTCACTACTTCGACGGCCACACCGATTTATATTTCGAGGAGTAAACCTACAAAAGGTTGAAGGGAGACACGCTCGACACCCATTAACATAACAAACATTTATTAATAACAGCGAGCTAAAATGCTCGTATCGAACCGAGACGTATATACAGTTAGTTCACCAACACAG
This sequence comes from Dolomedes plantarius, assembly GCA_907164885.2. Taxonomy (NCBI): domain Eukaryota; kingdom Metazoa; phylum Arthropoda; class Arachnida; order Araneae; family Dolomedidae; genus Dolomedes; species Dolomedes plantarius. The sequence continues at coordinate 53,181,415 of OU015499.1, read as the reverse complement.
GTGACAGCTAGCAAGAGAGTGCGTATGAAACACTATCGCTTCTTTCCCAACGGGGCACCCTATGCGTGGAATAGTCCATTTGAATTTAGAGTTGGGATAGGTTAGGCTGAAGGGTGGCGCCATCTATTCGCTATTCTACGATTCACTTGCCTGTTACAAGTTGTTCGCTTCTCTTGTGTGCATCAAGTTATTGTTTTCTCTTGCTTTTTCGTTTTCAAGTCGGTCAATCATTTTCTCCAGATCAAGCTGACAAGTTATTGTTTTTTTCAATTGATATAGTGGCCAAAGTGCTAAGAGGGTGTTGTGCTTTTTAAATATGTTTCTGATTAATTTTTTGATTAATTTTTCCTAGTATATGTTTGAGGTCAAATTAATCTTGTTGTGTAAATATAGTATTTTACTCAAGAATTTCAACTTATTCAATTTTATCTACTTATGTTTTGTTTATTGCTTTAAACACTTACACTGCTGGCCACTGTAAATGCAACACCCTGAAGGAAACATGCAAATAACATGAAATTTACAACATGCATTAGCGGAGGTGAGATATACAAATGATTAGAATTTCAGCTCAGACGCACATTACGCGCGCCTGTGGCGCCACTTCAAAGCGCTATTTAAGGCTTGGAGATTTCGACGATTTTAAGTTCGTGGAGAAAAAGGCTGCAGTAATGAATAAAAAATGCTGTTTGGTATGTCTGAAAGTTGGCAATATGGCAAAAACATGCTATAGCTCTGTGAGATGAATTGTCTGAGCCAGAAGACATTATGCTTTGCTGTGCCCACAATTTAGTACGAAAGAGCATTTCAAGAAAGATGAAAATATGAGCTCTTTATTTTCTACGGAATTATCCCCAATTATCATATATTTGAAAACTTTAATGGTCTGTATACACAATAAAGGTAGAAAACAATACGTAAGAGCATTGTTGGATGACGGATCTCACCGATCCTACATTGAAGAAGACCTGGCAAAGGAGCTCAGACTTTCTCATTCTGGAAAAGAGGTGTTGTCAAAAGAACTTTTCGGTGGACGGCAAACACCAGAAGCAACTCATGGCCGTTACGATGTCAACCTAGAAAGTCTAAATGGGAAATTTTCTTGCCAAGTATCTGTTCTAGATCAACCGATAATACACTGCTGGCCACTGTAAATGCAACGCCCTGAAGGAAACATGCAAATAACATGAAATTTACAACATGCATTAGCCGAGGTGAGATATGCAAATGATTAGAATTTCAGCGCAGACGCACATCACGCGCGCCTGCGACGCCACTTCAAAGCGCTATTTAAGGCTTGGAGATTTCGACGATTTCAAGTTCGGCAATTGTGTTTTTCTTGTGGTTTTTTCAAAAAAACGACCAATTATGCCTCGTCGAAAACAGCGATCATCTTTTGATCAAGTATCCGAGTTCGACAGAGGAAGGATAGTGGCCTACCGAGATTGTGGATTATCTTTCAGGGAAATCGGTAGTCGTGTTGGACGAAACCAAACAACTGTAATGCGGATATGTGATCGTTGGATGCAGGAGGGTACGACGGACCGGCGTGTTCGATCGCATCCACCTCACGTGATGACAGGCAAATTGTGCGCATGGCAGTGACGGATCGCTCAGTCACATCACGAACCATAGCACAGCACATGCAGTCTGTAACGCATCATCCAGTGTCTGCGCGTACCATTCGACGCCGTTTACAGCAGAGTGGTCTGTCCGCAAGACGTCCATTGCTTTGTCTACCCTTGACGCAGAACCACAGACGTCTCCGCCGCCATTGGTGCGATGACAGAAGGATGTGGACTGCAGAATGGAATGAAATTGTCTTTACTGACGAGTCACGCTTCTGTCTGCAACACCACGATGGTCGCATTCGAGTCTGGAGACACCGTGAAGAGAGGATGCTGAACAGCTGCGTTATGCACCGCCACACTGGTCCTGCACCGGGTATTATGGTATGGGGCGGTATTGGATATCACTATCGCACACCTCTAGTACGCATTGCCGGTACTTTAAACAGCCAGCGCTACATCTCCGAGGTGTTGGAGCCAGTTGTCCTTCCTTACCTTCAGGGCTTGCCCACAGCCATATTTCAACAGGATAATGCGCGACCACACGTGGCATGCATTGTCCAACGGTTCTTCGTTAATCGCCAGATAGAATTGCTTTCCTGGCCGCCTCGCTCTCCGGATCTTTCGCCGATAGAAGACATGCGGTCCATGGTTGCTCTACGCTTGACCCAGATTCCATCCCCAGCTGTCACAGCAAATCAACTTTGGCAAAGTGTGTAAGCTGCTTGGTCTGCTGTACCCCAAGAACTCATCCAAAGTCTCTTTGAATCAATGCCGAGGCGTGTGGCAGCGGTGATCTCCAAAAATGGCAGCTACTCTGGCTACTGATTTTGGCAGGAACCACACTTCACAGAAGTCTATAAATTTAATCATTTGATACTTGGTCAACATGTTATCTACAAAATAAATTTTGTTGTGATATCTCTTGTCTTTCTTGGTGTTGCAATTTGGGTGGCCAGCAGTGTATTAAACAATAAATATTTGAGGTTAAATTTATAAACATGTAGTGTATTATTTAATTACTAAAGCTGTTCTTCTTCTATTTGTTTGTATAATTGGTTCTTACATATATTATTGGTTAATATTATATTCTCTTTGCTTTTACCAATGCTACTCTTATTCTTGCTATTTGCAGATATTCTTGCTATAATCAGAAAAACTCCACTTGGTGGAATTTGACGAATTTCCGCATAACAACACAGGATATGGAACTAGTCCCGAAATTATTTATCTCTTACCGCAAATATTAACAGCTACAAAATATTTGTATAGCTTTTAACCAGCGAAGTTGCTAGACACATTATGTCCGACTTCAATGATGATATATTTATAAATTTTGAATTTACCGAAATTGTAAGGGAGTGCAACGTAGATCTACCTCCTCGTGGTGCACTCTGGGTAACGGCTAGTACGGCAAAATGATCTACAAAACCGGCATTCTGTCTGGCTCTCAATGTGAGTTTCTTAGGTTTTGCAGGTGGCTTGTCCCAAAATAAGAGAGAGGAGTTTTCATTATAAATATAATATAATATTAGCATTCGATCTTTATTTGAATATAGGTACTGTAAATATTCGAATAGTATATGTTTCTATTACATTTTTCTGCGGGGGGGGGGGGGGCGGCCCACATATTTTAATTTTTCCAAGGAGGTCTTGATATCCATAAATTTGTAAAGCACTGCTATAATTGAACAAATTTTTTATTTGGAGTGATAATATGAACACAGTTGTAATTTTAATTCTAAGCTTTAGCTTTGTGGCAAAGTTTTCCCTCATCATTTCAGTTTGAAAAGGCATTTGAAAGAAAATCGTAACCTGTGTGTAATAAAAGAGATTTTAAGGTTCAGGTGCCTATCTTTTGGGCACCTTTTTTGAAAAATGTGAATTTTTTATTAAACACCTGATTTAGTTAAAACAGAGAAGAAAACTATGGATTAAAAAAAAACTTATTGGAATTTTGATTAACTTTTTTAATTTAGGCAATATTTAGTCTAATTTTAGTAAAAATTATCGCTTATGCCAAACCTTCTCTACCAAAATCTAACCAATATATTTCACTTTTTTCAACAATATATTAGTAAATCCATTATCTCTATTATGAAGCAAATGATTACCAATACTTCTTAAATTTATTAAAATATACCAAATTTTGTATACACAACATGGTTTTCTTTAAACAAATTGATAAATTTTTCAATAAAAATATCTCTTAAATTAATAAATGCATAATTACAACCTATATTTTGCTTAATAAGATACCAATAAATAAGCAGAACCTTGTGACATAATTTTATCTCAATATCTTAAAAACCTTTTAAGGAATGAAATTTTTTGTAAACGTAAAAAAAATGAAAAATGCAGTTTTCTAGAAAACGCAAATTAAGATTTTAATGTAGCCCTAAAAATTATGAATAAATTTTACAACCTCAAAATTCACCATATTTGTAGGTCAAGCCTTCCTTGACTTCGTTTTTAATTAATTTTGAATTTCTTTTAGCTTTTAATATTTTTCTGGATGTTTTTGTAGTTGGCAGTGTTTGTCACCTCCATTTCCTTATTCGCTCGATATCAATTTCCTTGTAGTTTTTTAACATTTTCGATTCAGTTTTCATTCCTAAATAATTAAAAACAGGTATGAGACCAATAAAACTTGAATTAAATAGTATCACTGCAATAGAAGCCCCAAATAACAATATTTGCAGTTGAACAATTGTTCTGAGTCATGCCATGCAAACATTTTTTAGTAATTTCTGGTCACAAAGTTCTAAGAAAAAAATTAAAAGTAAAGAAACAGCCGTTTAAATGCAAAGTCAATTAAAGTGCAGACTCATATTATCACTCTAAATAAAAAATTTGTTGAACTATCCTAAAGCAGTGCTTTACAAATTTATGGATATAAAGGCCTCCTTCGAAAAATTAAAATATTTCGCCCCCCCCCCCAGAAAAAATGTAATAGAGATATACTTATACTATTGGGATATTTACAGTTTTAGTACCTATATTCAAATAAAGATCGAATGCTAACATTATATTATATTTATTATGAAAACTAGTTGCATATTTGAACAAGAGATGGCGCCACTAAAAATATAGAGCAAATGTGCTGTTTTGATCCACTCCTATCCTGAGGGGGCACCTCCGCTACGGAAGCCCATGTTATTCTCCTTATGAAACAGAAAAACAAATATTAATATATCTTAACCTAATGAATATTATCTGTCTGCACTTCCTGAAATCGATAAAGGAGCAAAAAATACCATACCACAAAAATTGAGGGATGTGATTTCATACAGGAATAAGAGCAGATGGTGTTTTAAAATTTCATTCTTCTAAGCATATCGTTGTAAAAGATAGGCTTAGAAGATTCTAAGCCTCTCCTGAATTTTTTTTTATTTAGGGCTGTTTTTATTTAGTGTTTTCACTCACACTAAATAAAAAAATTCAAGAATCTGATATTCTTGAAATTTTTTATTTAGTGTTTGTGAATAGTTTTTTATATTGTTTCTATTTATGTTGACATTGAAACATAACCTAAGAGGAATTGGTAAGTATATTTTATTCCCAGTAACACTGATTTATCCCCACTGCCATTGTATTTACAATATGAATGTATCGCTAATGATAACGATATCAACATGTCCTTTTCGATAACAATTATCACTGTAAAAATACGTATATACATTATTGTTCATTCAATTTACCTCAAATATTCAAATCTTAATTCAAATCTTAATAGATTCAAATCTTAATAATGTGGATTCTTCTTCTGTTAAAATCCTTGCAGGTATGTGTTTTAGCTTCGAATTAAAAGAAAATGATATTTTAAATTTGATTATCGCTGTGAAAGATGCGCTTAAACGAAGTGATAATCTTCTAATTTTCTATATTGTGTTTATAAATCTCATGTTATTTCTGTTTCTTTTGGATCATGTAACAGTTTAATATTATTCGGTAAATAGACCTTTTTTTTATCTCTGATCTATTAAATTGATAAGTATATATATGACTGATTGATATGACTTTAAAATGTGTTTATTAGACAAATTGTCATTGTGAAAAAATATACATACATTTTATATTCACTGATTTGTGAAATGCTTGTTTGTTAAAAAAATTAAGTGCCTTTTGCATAATACGGACTGCCAGAATAATAAAGGTGCTTCATATTAATTTACTGTTAGTATAGTGTACTATAATTTTGTCATTGTATTCCCTATATCCTGTGTGTTGTTAATATGTCTTGCATTTTTCTTCTGAGGTGAATATTTATTTTCATTTTATGATGTTTGTCATATACTTATATGTCCTTGCTTACATATCCATATTTGTGGCAACAGATATTCATGCTAAGATGAGTGCTAGGTTTTGGCAATGGCAGTTATCATTTGGAAATTAACATGGTTGTATAACTAATAACGTGTTCTCTCTGATTATTCTGATTTCATGATTATACCAGTGATTATAGTAAAGTAGTTATGTATCTCATTTATATATATATATATATGAATATATGTACAGCGGTGGCCAAAATTGCGGACAATTTTTTAAATTTGAATGTTTTTTAACTTTAAATGCTTATAAAAACTGTTACGCTTCATGCAGTGCAATGATTTATAAATGAAATTAAAGGAAATTTATTACCGAATTCAACACAGTAAACAGAGGTCAAATATTTGCATTGCAAGGGAAGTTATGTATTGAAAACAACACTTAGGGTGAAAATCCTTGTGTACTTACGATGTCACTGTCAGAATTTTGTTGGGTATCCTTTATTTTTCAAAACAGCTGCACAGCGAATGTGGCATTGGGCCAGCCAATATTTTGAGCTCTGCCTTCTTTATTATGTGGTGTCAAGAGACAATTATAGCCTCAATTAATTCTATTTTATTGGATGGACGTCTCAGATGTACTAATTTTTTCAAACAAAACTACATTTGTTCTATGGGGTTCAGATCTGGGCTGTTTCCTGGCCATCTCAACACCTGTATGTCATTCTTCCTTAACCACTGTTGGCAAATGTGTGCAGTGTGACAGGATGTTGAATCCTGCTGGTAAAAAAAAGGGGGGGGGGCATTATCTGGAAAAATATCCCTGATAGAAGTTAGAAGTTTTGGTTGTACGATGGTGTGAATGTACTTTTTGCTGTTCAGTGCGCTATCTATAACAGGAGAGCTGCCTTCAGCATCTACTGACATACATGCCCAGATCATAATACTTCTAGGATTCTTTGTTGTCACTTCAATACAATCTGAATGTACCTCTTCCCCTGTATGACGTCTCACATATTTTCTCCCATCACTACCAAATATCGATATCTTAGTTTCGTTACTCAATATCACTTATTTCCACTGACCTTCTGTCCCTGTAATGTGTTATTTTACCCACTGTTTTCATTTATGCCGCGGCTTTTTATTGAGCAATGGCTTTTTTCAAGGAATCCTACCTTTTATGCCAACCTCCGATAGTTTTCTCCGTATCGTTCTTATACTGACAGAAACACCAGTTACACTCAGTCCACTGCTAAAGGCCGCAGATGACATCCATCTGTCCCTGGGGCAAATTCGTTTTATTCTCAGCGAATTGCTTTTTCTGAAATAAATACACTTAACTTCTTTTGACCTGTGTGTCTGATTACTTTTAGCAATGTAATGTACCATGTAATAATATAAGCCTAATAAACACAGCTCCATATAAGGAAATCGAAAATATAAATCTGGAAACATCTAAACAAGACCTTTTTAAAAAATATTCTCCGATAACTTGTTTTCCGGTAGTTGTTTTGTTTTAAAGTTCTCAATAAATAAGTAAATAATGTTAAATCCTTGTACCGTAAGATGGGGTTACTCTGTGATTGCAAGGGTAACTTTGTGAGAACAGTAATTTTTCGTATTTCGGTTCTTGCGCCGCGCTAGTGATACCGGGTAGGCAAAGAAGAGTGCCAACACCTTGTGTGACATACAGAGACACCTAGTGGCCAGTGTAAGATTCTGTGCGTCATTTACCTTCTCTGGCCAATGTATTGTTCAAACCTGCTGTCAAGCTATTGACTCAAACTTCGGAAAATTTGTGTGCTGAAGGCTAACACCTTATACAACCAACTGCCACAGGTTATTATTTTTTGTTGTCAATACATTGGTTAGATTGTGGAGCAATATAACTTTTGTGTAGGGATATTTCCGAGAGATATGAGAACATCACCTAAATATCGAAAGGTGACGGGGTTGCTTTGTGACACAATGACACTGTCACAAAATAACCCACAATGTTGACCCACTTCCTCCAGCCGCTCGATGTTGCCTTTTTCCGTCCTCTAAAATACCACTGGAGAAAAAGAAGTATTGACTATCTGGAAAAAAAATCTACCAGAAGGAGCATAATGTGCCGAAAGACGAATTTCCTCATCTTTTCGAAAAACTGATGGACGCCCTGGGCACCCGTGGTCTCTTTGATGTCAAAGCTATAGATAAAGCTATCCAATATTTGTAATAGGTATATATAATTGTGCATCAATCTTTTGATGAGCGTTTTACTGTCTAACTGTGTGTCAAGTAATTTTTTCGCTTGGATTTTAAGGCGAAAACACAGATGTCACAAAGTAGCCCCACATGGCGGGACAACTTTGTGACACATTTTAACTTTAATTTGTCAATGGTAATTAAAGATCCGAGTTAGCGCAATACATCACTACGTAAGGAAAGGATGTACCACTGTTTTGCAATTATTTGTTTTGGGCTGCTTTTAAAACTGATCGGCTGACATATGAAAAAAATTAAAATCCGTCACAAAGTCTTACTGTATTATAAATGCTGAATCTTTGTATAAAGAGAATGTAATGCTCCACTGAGTATACTGTTTAGAGTTATTTTTTGTTTGTTTTTGTTTTACTGAATATTTTAGTTTAAAATCTTGTATTCTCAACAGTCAGAAATCCTCTGGAAGTAACTTTTATTACGGTTTACAGCGTGAAAGTTCTTCTTGTGTCTAAGGCGTGAGATAGGCACAAAGAAAGGAAAACAAAACAAAACAAACAAACTAACAAAGCAGAATCCTTGATGAGGAAGAAAATTGAGAAATCACTATTGGGTTCAAGTTTACGTCTCCTCCGGCGAACGAAGCTGCATAAGAAGAATGCTGTAGGTTAACAGCACACTAACCGATGTTAACAGAAATGTCCTCGTGAAGCTGAATATCTTCCAAGCTGTGAAGGTAATTGCTGTCTTCGAGTCCATGAATCTGGAGAGCATGTCAGAGTAAGCTGACGTGGCAGCCTGACGACTCATCCGAAAAGCACTGTCCTTCACTTTCGCTCGCAGCAAAACGTCTCGGCTGTGAACTTCAGAGGCGGCACAAGCGGTCACTACGTACAGTAGGAGTGGAACAGAGTGTAGGTAATTTACCATTTTTCTAAAGCTGTCAAACCCTGTCTCCTCCGTGAAGAGGCTTGAAATAAAGACGTACAATACAGAATATTGGTAGTACGTCAAGAACAGCGTTTCCAAAGACACAGCCGACTCGATGGATATAGCCATTCTGTGGACGCTTGAGTACATGTTCATAAACTTTTCCACGCCTTTGCCTGTCTTTAATTGAACCATTTCTTTTTCACAGGAGGAAATTGCGAGTATCAGAGACGTGAAGAAAGTGACGTGCAAGAGCATTATCATGCAGGGAAACAGTGAGAAAACTGTTCTGCTACAGGACAAGTAAAGAAATAAGAAAAACCTTTTCATCTGAAAGCTTGCTTCAAATATACGAAAATCCCGGAACCATCTCGTTAACAGGTCATCATTAATGCCGATGGGAGAAGCTAATACGACCATAAACACGATCCACACTAGGAAGAGTATACAGGCAGCTGTATTCATGATTAATCTGCACTTTTGGAAGGAGCTATCTGCAAAGCTAGCCTGAAACGAATGATATTCATTGAACATTTTCTTCACTGAATTTCTGTTAAAAAGTAGCGAATACCACATGCTGAATAAGCACAGTAACCATGTCATCAGTACGATTAAACTTTTACGGCACAAATGCGAGGTGCATTTTCTGATTTCCGTAATTTGTTTCATCAATACATAAGTACCCATAAAATGGAACGATAATATCAAGAACACTGTAAAAAATATATGGCATTTTCTTTTGCTATTTCTTCTTGCTGGGAGAATCATTGGCTTTAGCAATGTTACTATCAAGTTTGAGGTACACAATACTTTATTGAAATACATTTATGTTGTAACGTCTCAAGTCTTCAGAATGTAAAAAAATAATACATCTTTGAAATCGCAGAAAAAAATTAATATTAATGATAGAAGAATGTTTTATGAGGTATATTATAGTCTCCGATTTTGGAAAAGAGATATTTTGTTATAATAAGAACTTTTGCAGTAATAACTCTGATATTTAGGAGGAGGTATGGAAAGAAAGAAAGCCTCTGTTTTACTGATATTGTGTTCTAGATAAATCTTTGGTTAGAAATGGCGACGATTGCTCCCACATTTTATGTTAGTGATGAAGTATAGAGAAATTAGTTTGGTGATAGCGCAGAATTTTATCACTAAGTTGTCATATTTTGTGACAACTGTTTATAAATAGATATTTCCATGGGTTTTAATCTGCAGATAATTATTGCAATAAGTTGTCTTTGGAATGAATACCTTTTGAAATCTGCAAATTTTTTTCAACAATTTCACATGCAATTTAGCAGACAACGGGTTTTATTGAACAACAGTTAAAATGTTAAAAGTTACTTTCCTCTTGTATCTAACAGACTTATTATTCGACAGAGAAACAACTTATCCTGCGTTCTCAGTGGAATTAGCTGACTCGACGTAGAGTCGTCAGTGTCTTCACAGAGGGAAATTTGGTGTATTCTCAGACAATTCTGTTTTTCTTGCTTAGGTCTATAGAGAGATAATTTAGGAGAAATAATGTCTGTAATCAATTCTTTTCTTCTTTCGAAAATATTTTATCTGATTTTTCAAAAGAATACTTTCATTATTAATGTTCTAGAAATTGATATAAGATTTCCAAAACTGAAAAGAGGAAGAAAACCGATTTTATTCTGTGTAAAAAAAAATTTCTGCGATATAGAGAGTTATAGCAAAATTTATTTTAACGTTCTGAGGAATTTATTCAGAGTGTAGGATAGTTCTTATCTCTTTGAGTTGATAGTTTTACCTACGTTAACTTTGATTTAGATACATAATAAAGCACATACTTAACATATGTATTGTTCTTAGAGCCAACCTCCAAAAGTACGAGATATTCTCAAAGAGTGAAAGTTGATACTTTTTAAAGCAAATTTCTTATTATTCTTGCGTTTGTTAGTAGAGAGTGTTTCTAAAGATTTAGAAATATCGTTTTCGAAAAGAAATATGTGGAAATAATAGTTTCTGTAAATTTGGAATGAACTTAAAGAATGAGATCCACGAAACTATGCAGATAAATTAAATTTAAGATTTCAGTGTCAAGAGAAACTTTTTCTGCTTATCTCAAAAATTTGTAACAACCGAGGCGAGAATTTAGACACGAATTACTTTATCAGAGAGAACTTACTTTTATGAACAAGATGTTATTTGTATTTTAAGAGGTTATATTTGTAAGGAAATCTTTAACAAATCGTCAGTGCTAAATATAACTAAATATTCAAATCACGATTGTAAATTGAATTATGTAATTTTTGTAGACAAGCAGAATTAAAAAAAAAAACATACCTGGAGTGCCTTATAGAGATGAGGAAATATCGGAATGATTTCTAGGGGCAACTTAACGAACTCAGTTATAAATTCTATTGAAACCCCGTCTCGAAATGCACGTGCTAAATAATATTTTGCCAGAGGGTATTAATTAATAAAAATGTCTAATTGGAGATTTTGCTCGTTTAATCGTTAGACTTCCTACGTAGGTAGAATCAGTCAACCTTTACCATAATTAGAAACATTACTCTATTGAAAATACGAGAAGTAAATTTATGATAATGAACAGTTATATTTTACTCTATATAAACCGTTACTGCGCATACTGAACTGAGCATAGAAAATAAGTTGAAGGGCACCATGTTGTTTCTCAATTTTCGCTCGAACAAAATGTTTTGAAAATAATGGAAACGGCCAATACTTCTCAACAGAAAGAAAATCTAATTTCATTAAAAGCGCCTTTTAAGCGACATGAGATCGATATTCATTGTTAGGACAGTGTTTTTCATAAACTTTGTCAATTTTAATCCGAACAAAATGCCTTGAAAACGATACCATCGATCAAAACTTGTCTACAGAATTAAAATCTAATTTCATTAAAATCGCTTTCTAAACCCCATGAGGTCGATTTATTGCCAGGACTGGATATTTCATATCTTTTCAACGTCTTTCAACTTTTTTTATACCTCAAAACCCTTTCACCTTAAAAGTTGTTGTTTATAACTTAAGAAGAAAGAAAGTAATTCATCCGTTGTACATAAAATTAAAATCAAAGACTCTTTATTTGCATGTCAATGAATAGGTGTGAAACATATATTGGCAACGTTGGATATATCGACTAGCTGAATACCCGTGCTTCGCTACGGAGTACATTCAAATAAAATACAGGGTTCAATGTATGCAATTTATGAAAAAAAAATTATAATCAATACAAAGGTCAATGTATGCCATTAATGCCAAAATAAAATATACATATTTATAAGAAAAATCGTAACGGGTATTTTTATAGACAAAATAATGTAGAAGAATTTATTCAAATTAAATCTAATAGTACATACTAAAGAATATAGTACAGTTTGATTAACATTTCTTTTACTGTATTTGAATATTTTTTGGAGAATGTCCAATCCTATGCAGCATTAGAAAGAAAAAACATTTTCTCGATTTAGTTCGTTGTCATGCACATGACGCAAAATTAGTTTAAAGTATCATAAAAAGAAAAGAAACCACGGGATCAACATTTCATAAATTAAATTCTAAAAATTAATCTTTAAAAATTCACCAATAATCAGAAAATGGAGGTAAAGATTCGAAAAAGATTTCATTTTAAAGGAATATTTATGATCTTCCTCGTGATATAAATTTTGTAACCCTCAGATTATTATCTTAAATGCAAACTTTAATGTTACAAAAACAGATTAAAAATTTAATTTAAAAAAATCTAAGAAGAATTTTTCAAAAATCTTTCTTAGTGCACCTCTACACTATAAGAAGAATCGCCATGCAAAATTTCAACCCTTTAGATCCAGTGGTTTGGTCTATGTGTTATCTGTCAGTCAGTCAGTCCCTTACGGAAGTGTTTTATATATATATATATATATATATATATATATATATATATATATATATATATATATATATATGCATACATACATATATATATATTAAAAATTTAATTTAAGAAAATCTAAGAAGAATTTTTCAAAAATCTTTCTTAGTGCACCTCTACACTATAAGAAGAATCGCCATTCAAAATTTCAACCCTTTAGATCCAGTGGTTTCGTTAAATTAGGTTAGTGGTTTGGTCTCCAATGCTTACTCCAATATATTTATATATATATGTTTATAATAAATACGATAGTCAATGTTTACAATTGATGTTAAAAAAACACCCAAAAGTATATTTATAAAAAATCGTAAGAGATATTTTTATACACAAAATAATGTAGAAGAAAATATTCAAATTAAATGTAATAGTAAATTAGTAGTGTAATAATTAATTGAAATATTAAAGAATATAGTACAGTTAATATAGTACAGTTTCAGGAACATAATGTCCTTTACTGTATTTTAATATTTTTTCGGAAAATGTCCAATCGCCTGCCGCAATAGCAAGAAAAAAAAAATTTTTTTTTGTCTTTTTAGTTGTTATGCGCGTGACGATAAATTTATTTATTGTACCAGAAAAAGAAACCACGTGATCAGCATTTCATAAATTAAATTCTAAAAATTAATATTTAAAAATTCACCAAAAATCAGAAAATGGAGGTAAAGATTCGTAAAATATCTCATTTTAAAGGAATTTTTACGATCTTTCTCATGATATAAATTTTATAACCCCCAACTTAATATTTTAAATGCAAACTTAAAAATGTTACTAAAGCAGTTTAAAAATTTAATTTTAAAAAAATCTAATAATTTTTCAAAAACTTTTCTTAGTGCACCCCTACACTATAAGAAGAATCGCCATGCAAAATTTCAGCTCTTTAGGTCCAGTGGTTTGGTCTGTGTGTTATCTGTCAGTCAGTCAGTTACAGAAGTGTTATATATATATATATATATATATATATATATATATATATATAGATAGATAGATAGATAGATATGAAATGTGATGATATTTTAAATCTTTTCTCATCAATTCATTCAAAAATGATAGAATATGAGAGGAAAAAGAACTCTTGGAAAAGTTTTACATAGTGTTTTCGTTGAGTGTACATTCAAGAAAAGTGTTCCGGAATACTGCTTTCATAAGAAAGAAAGAAAACGTAGGTCATTCTAATTTTCATATAGATTGACAGAAGAATTCTCTTGTCATTGGAATTGATCTGTCAGTGAATTGGATTTTTTTTTTCAAAATAAATACACTTAACCTCATTTGACCTGTGTGTCTGATTACCTTTAGCAATGTAATGTATATAGAGTTTCCACCTATATCCGTTACACCCCCCATAACTTCTAAACGGTGACAGCTTAGGCCATAAAGTTGTTGTCTAGGTTAAGGAAAAAGGCTATGCGGTACTCGATGAAACTACTTACAACGCCATTTATCGGCAAATTTTGGAATTAGCGTTTTTATCTCAAAAAAACGGTACGAGATACGGGAAAAAAGTCAATTACAAAGTTGCTCAACATTATCGATTTAGTATGAAAAGACACCTTGCGCACATTAATACTTAAAACAGAATGTAGAAAATGAACATTTGTTTGGTCACGATTTCGAAAATTGTCACGTCATTGTCATGTGATTAAGACCGAAAATTTGACAGTATTGTTTGTTTTGAAAAAAAATTTAAGTTTCTTTTTTCTACTGAATTTAACGTATTCGCTTCTATTTATTACAAATTTTATTTCTGTGAGCAAATACCTGTGCAATTTTTAAATAAAATATTGAAAAGTTATGGGTGCGTATTATTGTCGAATTTTAATTTTTTTCTGAAAATTTCGAGCAAAATTAAGCATGCGTATTATACACGTGTGCGTATTATAGTCAAGATTTTACGGTATTCTTTCTTAGGTCGCTAGAGAAATAATCAAAGATAATTAATTATTGCATAATCATATCTTTTCTTATTTTTAATGCATTTTTTTCTAATTTTACAAAATGATGCTTTCCTTATTGATTTTCTAGAAATTAATATAAGAATTCCTAAACTGAATAGAGGAAGAAAACTGAATTTATTCCGAATAAAAAAGTCTCTTCCATATAGAGAGTTATAGGATACTTTAATATCTGGATTAAAAGATACTTTAACATCTGGATTAAAAGATACTTTAACATCTGGATTAAAATGCTCTGTGTAGTATAGAAATTATCTCTTTGAGTAGATAGTTTTACATAGATAAAATCAATTACGTACTTATTAGATGCAGTGTTCTTAGAGCCAAACATCAATAACTCAAAATAGTCTCAAAGAGTGAAAGTTGACACTTTTTACAGCAAATTTCTCATTATTGTTACGTTTGTTGGCAGAGTTTGTTAGAGATTTGTAAAGATTTAAAAATATCGTTTACGGAATGATATACAGGGTGTTTCAAAAGGAATCACCCTTTTTGAAATGAGTATATTATGAAAAATATTGAACAAAGAAACTTAAAATTAATTTTATATTGCATGGCTAATCAAAAAGTTTTTTTACAAACCAAGTTAAAGGTGCTCAATATGTCTACCTTTGGATGAACGACATATGTCTATACGGCAGGCAAATTCGTCCCAAACTTTTGCGAGCATCACTGCATACACTGCTTCCATGACTGTTAGGCGTACACAGACAACCCGTGTCTTGGAATTGTTTATACAAGAGGTGGGGAACGCGCGGCCTGCGTGAGCTTCATCCTGCGTGCCTTCATAAAAGCTAGCACTTGTATCAATTAATATTTAATAATATAGATTCCAACAACTTGCAAATCAATGGAATTAAATAAAGAACGTCATGAATGTATGTACAGTGTCGGCCAAAATAAAGCTGACATTTTGAAATTGTTGTCTAAAGTCGCTGCAGTTGTATATTTATCCAAATGAGCTTCGTTTACCTTGATTCTTGATTGTATGATACTTTAACTACACTTTATATGTAATTTAATGCTCGGAGTTTCTTAGCAATACTACCAGACATGTTATATAATATCTACACAAAAACTATTTTCTTACTGTTATTGTTCTGACTGACTCCATGTACGTTAAAACATTATTTATTCTGCAAGAAAAAAATAAATAATAATTAATGATTAATGTTATAACATAAGATTTTATCCTTACGTGAATACAAAAATACTTTATATTGTAACATTTTATGTCAAATAATAAATAAATAAGGACTTAATTTTTGTTTTGTTATTTTTCTATATAAAGCACCAAATTGTTAAAACTATACCTAACTATAATAATTTCATAAAAGTCGCATTTATAGGTACATCAACTTATGCGGCCTCCTTTAATACTACCTAATTTACATGTGGCCTCTAATGGTAAAAAGGTTCCCGACCTCTGGTTTATACCATCGCCTAATGCTCTGAGAGGTAGGAACTTCAATCTACGAGGGTTTTGTCGACGAAAATCACGCTGAACAGTTGTTACGGACCCACACTTAGGAAAGCGTAGAACACAAAATGATTTCAGTCGTGCAGTCTCCATTTTTACAAACACTGAAGTGGCAGGCGAAGGAAGAGCATTAGCGCTACATGTCGGCAACTGCGTGAAAATCAAAGCTTTCCCTCTGTCAGTCTATACATTATTTGATCAAAACGGATTAAAAGACGATTAGTTATGATTTTTTAATTCGGATTTTTCTTTTTTAAACACCCTATATTTTGAAAAAAGAATTGCTGACAAATATGGAAATAACTTTTAAAAAAATCACGAAACTATGCAGATAAATTACCTTAAAAATTTCAGTATCAAGAAGAACTTTTTTTGCATATCCCAAAAATTTGCATCGATTGCAGCGAGAATTTAGACAATAATTACTTGATCAGAAAGAACTTAATTTCTTTTATGAACAAGCTATTTATTTTATTTTAAGGTGTTATATTTGTAAGGAAATCATTAACAAATCGTCAGTGCTAAATACAAAAAAATATTACAAACTGTTATTTTTCTGTTCATAGCATAATTTTGAAAAGCCTTGGTACTCAGGAACTCGTTTCTAGGCATGAAAACTACTTTGAAATAAGACTGGTTCTTCTTCTGCAACTCGTTTGACATCTCAAAAGCGCCCTTTACACGTACGTTCTTGGAGTGCTTGGAGCGTATGGGATTGCACTCGGGAAAACTTGCAGTACGCTCAAAAGCAGCTTTCCCTCCCTCTCCGACACCTTCACACGTGCACTCAATCGTGCGGGATCGTGGTTTCACGCGGGAAAGAGCGTACGTGTAAAGGGTGCTAATGCCCACTGTGGCCAGTGGCGGCTCCAGTCCAGAGATATGGGGGAGGGGCAACGTTGGCCCTTAGGGTTATATATATATATATACTAGCTGAAGTACCCGGCGATGCCCGGGATTTTAAGAATGTTTGTTAACCAAAATCAATTTAAAAATAAACACAGTATAAATAACATAGAAAAAATATACGTGAAATGTTATACACGTCTCAGAATTTCAACCTTTCATCATTGTAGTACTAAAATCTGAAAAGTAAAAATGTCAAATTCTCTAATGTTTGTTAACCAAAATAAATTTAAAACTAAGCACAGTATAAATAACAGAAAAAAAAACCTCGTGAAATCTTATACACATGAATAAAAGGAAAACCCAATATCAAAATATATAAATTTATAATAAACTCCTCAGAATTCATCTAGAATTAGCCTTTCATCATTGGGGCCAAAAAAAAAAAAGAATCTGCAATTACAGGTTCAGCAGAAATTTCCAATAGAACCATGATATGACTGCAGCGTTGCCTCTTAAAAAATGAAGTGTTTGATTGAGGGCTGCAAACCATTCAACTCCTCTCCACATTTAACTCCTATAAACACCCTCTACATATTAAATTCCTTTTCTCTCCATAATAAACTCCTCAGAATTTTGGTACATTCAGCCTTTCATCATAGTACCACTAAAAACTGAAACATCCTCTACAGAAATATAAATTTATTAATTTCAATAATTAAACACACACAAATGTATAAATTACGCAAAAGTTTTTTAACCAACATTTGAATAATTCGTAAATGAAAAAGCATATGAAACTAAAGATAATAAGAACTTCCGGAATCGAAATTAATTACCCTTAATTTTTAATTAATAAAAACCAACATAATATGAATAAAAACGATAGTTGTTTAAAACCATATGAAAATAAAGCTATTATAAAGATAATAATAAAAAAAACATAAGAAAATAATGCTCGTGCATGAAGTTAACGTTACGATATAAAGTTAGTAATAATAATATAAACCGCGTGCATAAAATATTTAGCTTTTCATGCTAAATAAATTAATTTTTAGAAAAACTACTTTTAATCGAGAAATTAAATACATTGCACAAAATTTTGATTTTACCAACTTTCTACCCTACAATTTACACCCTACTTCTTTTAAATAGGGTGTAAATATAAAGTTTTAACAGCCAACTGAATGCCAGTTAAAAACGATTGTTGTTTAAAATCATATGAAAATTACGCTATTATAAAGATAATAAAAAAAAGCATAGGAAAATAATGCGTGCGCATGAAGTTAACGTTACGATATAAAGATAGTAATAAAAATCTATATATATAAAACAGTTCCTTAACTGACTGACAGACTGATTGACTGACTGACATACAAAGTACAGACCAAACCGCTAAACCTAAAGGACTGAAATTTTGCATGGCGATTCTTCTTATAATATAGGGGTGCACTAAGAAAGATTTTTGAAAAATTCTTCTTGGATTTTTTTAAATTAAATTTTTAAGCTGTTTTTGTAACTTTTTTCAAGTTTGCATTTAAAATAATAATTTCAGGGTTGTAAAATTTATATCACGAAAAAGATCATAAAAATTCCTTTAGAATGAAATTTTTTTCGAATCTTTATCAGAATCTTATTTAATCTACAGAATCATGAAGCATCTGTAGCTTCATGGTGGGAATACTAAAAGTTTAAATAGTGGCGCCATCTACTGAGCGTCTCTGAATCGAGAGTAGCATCCGTCAAAAGTTGTTGGTTCTTTGTTAATTAAAAATATTGGAAAGTTCTTGTGGATCTGTTAATATACATGTGGTAACTAGGGTTTTCGATTTTGAGCAATTTTTTTAAAACCCGGGTTTCGGGTTTGACCGGGTTTTTTTTATTTAAAACCCGGGTTTTCCCGGGTTTTCTTAGTTGGTTCCATGGGGTCAATAGCAAAGAACTAAAATAATAAATAGTTTATTAGAGGCATTTAATTTATTTCAGAATTTCAAATATAAAAAATAACAGTAAATAAATTTAATGCTAATTAACATATACATATATGTATAACGTAAATAAAAGTGGTACAAATACTTCATTTTTTATAAAACTGTCTTAAAATAATCATTGCACTCGACGTATCATCATTGAGTCGGCTTCTGAGTTTATTAGCAAGGAGACCCATTACAGAAAATGCTCGTTCTGCTTCCACCGAAGTTGGTCAACCAGTAAAGTTTATCTAGCATTTCAGGTCGGCTTTTTGTTGCCCGAAACAACTCAGTTTCTTTTCGTATGATATATGCATCAGATTTTGATTTTTTATGATTTTCCTTATTGTCATTCTCCTGCAGAAACATACTAAGCTCATCAGATAGGGTCATCTGTTTAGTACAAGCACCATTACTCGTAGCATCACCTTCAATTCCATCTTCAACTCTCACCTCAACTGCTACTTCTGGTTCAGACTCTGAGCCATTATCATTTACGTTGAACAGTCGTTTTATTGAGGTTGTTGCCAGATCAAATATTTTGTTATTAAAAATTTTACTACCAAACTCATCATATGATTCATTGTCGAAATCGGGATTTTTCAAAAATTTAATGAGATGAGCCAGCTCTGGGTTTCGACGCTCTTTGAATCGAATTTCAAATTTTTGAAGTAGAGCATTCGCAATAGGAATGTTTAGATTTCTTAGCTTATTCACTGTAAATGGTAATACTATTTCAGAGAGAGAGTAAGATCGGCATGTTAGCATGTTAGCTCGTTATCAGGTGAGAGATCCAAGTCGAGTGCGACACTCTAGGACGTTACAAAAAACTTCCTTCTATTGCACGCAAAGCGCTTTCTATATGGGTGGCTCCACAGAATATTGTTTAACTAGGCAATAGAAAGCAGCGAGAACACAACACAACGAGATATATAACTAGACTAAACAAACACAAACCACAGAAAACAGGCATGGTCGTGTAGCTGAAGTATTGCGCAATTCACACGACACAACGCATGTGCTGCTGGGAATCCCCAACTCATAAACTTGAGTGAAATAGAGCTATGGCGTACGCCGCCGCCAATATATTTCCATCTCACTCCGTCTCATTGCTTTTTTATTCATTTGTGTCAGAGCCGTACCGAGTCCGACTTGTTAAATTCGGTCTTGGTTCTAAATTAAGGAGTATAATTGGTATTCTATTGTATTAGATAAATAACTAATTCCCCGGGTTTCGGGTTCGTAAAATCTTTGAAAAACCCGGGTTTTCGGGTTCGGGGAAACCCGGGTCAAAAACCCTAGTGGTAACAGTTCTAAAATTTATAAATTATCAACCTACACAGGTGATAATTTATCCGGCATTGCCCGGGATTTAAAGAATGTTTGTTAACCAAAATCAATTTAAAAACTAAACACAGTATAAATAACATAGAATAAAAAGCATGTGAAATGTTATACGCATGAATAAAAAGAAAACCCAACATAAAAAACCATAAATTTACAATAATTTCTACAGAATTCAGCTAGATTGAGATTTTCATCATTGCAGCAAAAAAACCCTGAAAAGTAAAACATAAAATATATACATTTATAATAAACAACTAAAAGCTGAAAAGGAAAAAAGTCAAATTGTCTTTAGGAAAATAAAGAATTTTGAAAAGTAAAGCTGAAAAGTAAAAATGTCAAATTGTCGGATGTTTGTTAACCAAAATCAATTTAAAAACTAAACACGGTATAAATAACATAGAAAAGATTTAGCCTTTATCATTGGAGCAAAAAATCCTGAAAAGTAAAACATAAAATATATAAATTTATAATAAACCTACCAAAATCCATTAAAAAACTAAACACAGTATAAATAACATAGAAAAAAAGTATACGAAATGTTATACACATTAATAATATGAAAAATAAAATATAATAAAAATAATAAAATAAAATAAAAATAACAAATAAAAATAATAAATAAAAATAATAATAAAAATAATTAAAAAAATAATAAAATAAAAGCTGAAATAAAATATCCTCCATAAAAAAGCTGAAAATACAGGTTTAGCAAAATTTGTACAATCCGTATTCGAACCTAAATCTTGGTGCGTAGCAAATGAACGATTTTACCGAATGCGCCACGATGACATGCTGTTTTATAGAGGA
This sequence comes from Dolomedes plantarius, assembly GCA_907164885.2. Lineage (NCBI taxonomy): Eukaryota > Metazoa > Arthropoda > Arachnida > Araneae > Dolomedidae > Dolomedes > Dolomedes plantarius. The sequence goes on along the minus strand of OU015499.1, from coordinate 53,160,141 downwards.
AATAGAAAAATATTCGCACTAAGATTACTGGAAAGTTACTATGGGTTGGTGAATATACATGTATTTATGGAGTAATAGGAGTTTTAAATCAGAAATAAGTTAGCAGGATAGGAGCTTAGTCTTTAACTCTTCAATAGATACAAAGACATAAGCGAGGAGGATTGCAGTAGCGATTAAAAAAGATCTCGTGACACTTAACGTGGTTGATTCGAATTTTCCATCGCGTGTGAGAGTGTCAATATGTCGTTCGATCCGATTTATTTTAGAGTATGAAAACTGACTTGAAAGATTATTATTTTCATTTATTATTCTGGTTTAATATATGACTTGAAACTTTTTGATTTTATTTGTTTTTATCTTTTCACTCGCTGTTTGCCAGTTAACCCTAACGTGGACGCCATATTCAGAGGGGTGATTCCACAAAGAGTAACAGCTTACATTTAGTTTAAAAAATTGTTGGTTTTTTATTAATTAAAAATTAACGGTAATTAATTTCGATTTTGGAAGTTCTTAAGTCCCTCGGCTGTTTTCAAAGAAATTTCACTATCGCTGCTCCTAAACTGTGGATTTCTATACAATTATAGACATACATACAGACAGACAAATTTTCATTTTTATATATTAGATATATGTGTGATGCGCTCGGCATACGCGCACGATAAACTTTAACTTTACACTATGTAGTGGAGATGAAACACAAACATGTTGTAGACGTAGACAGAGTGTCAGGAGATGAAGACCATTTCACGAGAGCTGTTGACACATCGGGGAAGAAACCCACATAGAGATGCAAGGCATTGAAGGGACACACATTACAGAGATGCGACGTATATTAATTTATTCCGGATTCGAATGTAGACAAACATTATTCAGCAAAACACAGGTATCTTGACAATTGGACACACACAATAGCAACGCCACCGGTCCTTGCCGGGGCGAATTCAGAACGCAGATTTTACATCATATCGGACAGCAGGTCCGACAGCAACGAGAGTTAGACACGAAGAGACAGAAAACTTCTGTTCATGCAATATTAAATGGGTGTTTGGCGATATTGACGCCAGAGGGCCTAAACTACTTAATATTTTAATTGGGTGTCTTTAGATTCGTGGAGTTCACGTGTCCACTTAAGTTTTGTAGGGGAAATTACTGCTAGATCCCGTGCTTGTTACAACCGCGAACTATTGACCTGGGTGCAGGATAAGAGGCCATAAAGTTCTTGTAAAGTGTTGTTTTTGACGTTACAGGACCAATAAATTCAGAGTGGTTCGAGGACTCTTCAAGAATTTTGACATTACACTGACATTCGGAATCTCATAAACTTCCTAGACTCATCTCTGGGGATGTTATTGAGTTCAACTACTTCAAATGCCTGTATAATGATCTGCAGGGCTAATATAAATTATCTTATTTTACTTTCAGGATGCAATTTTAGAAAAGGGGTCGTGCTTTATTAACAGGATAATTTTAAATACGCATTAGATATATAATGGTGGGCCGTTATTATCCCATATATATATATATATATATATATATATATATATATATATATATATATATATATATATATATATATATATATATATATATATATATATATCCAGTCCAGAGATTTGGGGGGGGGGGCAATGTTGGTTCTTAGGGTTATATACACTGAAATGCCACTGAATGGCCACTGAAGTGGCCTTTCACGCCTTATTCCAAAACATCCCAAAGATGCTCAATAGGATTTTAGTCTGTGCTTCTAGGTGGCCAATTCATGACAGAGAAGTCAGAGGAAGGCTCATCCCACCACCCAGTAGCCAACCGAGACTTGTGAGAGGTACAGTTGTCTTGATGGAAAACTCCATTACCGTGCGGATAACAGAACAGCATAAAAGAATGGAGGTGATCACCAAGCAACTCTACGTACCGAATTGCATTCAGGGAGGTTGGTACACGCACCAAAGATCCCAAACTGTGCTTAAACCTAATTAAATAATATATTTAATTAGAACCAATGGGAGAGGCGTTATAGCCCCCATCAACCTCACCCCTGCGAACATCACTGGGCACGCACCCCCCTGGTACACGCACCAAAGATCCCAAACTGTGCCACGAAAAAAACACCCCAGACCATGATTGAGCCACGATGTCCTTGTACAGTTCCAGCCAGGCATGAAGGATCCATGGCTTCATGAGCCTGACGCCATATTCTCAGACTCCCGTCGGCATTAATTAGTTGGAATCGAGACTCATCACTCCATGCTACTCGTTTCCAGTCCTCTACACTCCAGTCTCTGTGCTCTCTTGCCCAGGCAAGACGTGCAGTCCGAAGGCGAGTATAGAGCAATGGTACTCTCGTAGGTCAACGGCTGCCGAAACCCATACGGTAATGCGAGCGTTGCACAGTCCGTTTACTGACTGTACGACTAGAAGCGTCATTAAACTGGGTGGTAATTTGAGCTAAAGTTTGGCTTCGCTGTCTACGTTCAATACGCCTGAGCCGTCTCTTACCACGCACTGTCAAGGCTAATTGTCCTTTTCAGTTTGCCCGATCGCTAGTTTTTTTTCCACCATCCATGTATTCTTGGTATACTCTTCACACTGTCGACCTTGAAAATCCCAGCTGTCTGACGATTTCGGAAATTCAATGGCCCATGCGTCGCGCACCTACGATTTGTCCGGATCGAAGGTGTCTAAATCAGGCACTTTACCCATACTGGCAATTCCAACAACTAATTCAGAACAACCACAGTACGCGCTATATATGCAGTTACCACAGCGCCCTTACTTGCGCATACATGATGCGCAGCGCTACACAATTTGCATAGGCTTTTCTATCCCCAATTCAGTGGCACTTTAGTGTATATATATATATATATATATATATATATATATATATATACAGTCGAACCTCCATATATCGAACTTCCCTATATCGAAATTTTCTATATATCGAACTGTTAGCAAAATTCCATATTCATTACATAGAAAAATTGTTTCTATATATCGAAAAAATCTCTATATATCGAAATTTTTTTGAAGACAAATTGGGAGATTTTATTCCACTTTAGAATAAAATCTCCCAATTTTTGGCATTTGAAACAATTCGTCCTGGACTTCAATTCGTGGAAAACGTCCCTAATCAAGGTTTTAGTGGACTGAATAAATACGAACATTTCTTTGAACTTTCCGCAAAACTAACTGTTTAGGAAGATATTCGTAGTTTTTTTTAAAGAATGTAACTGTGATCATTGTAACCAGTCTGCATTATTGCTTTTTTAAATATATGTAGTAATCAATAAATCTTTCATATTAAATAACTAATCCAACAGAGATAGAAATAATATAAATACAGACAAAAAACAAAGAGAAATCAAACACTCCGGGCATCCACGCACCAAAGGCAAGATTCTGTATAAGTGCCGGAACTGAACCATAAAACAACATAGAGGTAACCGAAAGGTCTCTTCGTCAGGGAGCCTAACCAAATCAGTTAAATCAAGGGGAACTTTCTGAATAGGATGCAGGTAAGACCAACAGATATCCCAAGGCCCCGAGTCCCCCAAGGAAGCAATTAGTCAAAAGAAAATGAAAAGACAAAAAACAACTTACATTATGGTCTCAACGCACCGTACATGCAAGCACACAAATAATCCTAATGCAAAGTAAAAGATGCATACACACCCCAATTCCGTAAGTGAAGGTTATAACCGTCACAAGTGACGGTTATTACCGTAAGTGACTGTATATATGTAAGTGTGTGTGTGTATGTGAGTAAGAAATAAACATCCTCTCATTTTAAATTTTAACTCATTTCGTATTAGGTCTAGGATATAATTTCAGGCAATGTAAAAAAAAAAAAAAAATCGCCGGTCATTTTGTTTTTTTTATGGGGGGGGATTGCCTCTACTGCCCCCCACCCCTCTGGAGCCGCACTTGGCTGTGAGAGTTGCCCTCCAAACTCTTAAGGGTTCTAATTGCCCTCATTTAATTCGTGTTTCACAATGACATTTTGTTTATGTTATCAACATTTTTTAAAGTAAACAATTCATTTCCTGTTTACTTCGCTGACAGTTAAAATTTTGCTGGTGTCAAAATACTCGAAATGAGGAGCTAAATTTGGCGTTTGTAAAGGAATTCCGCAGTTATTACATTTACGAAGAAAAAAAAACCTCTCATATTGTGTGATATCTGAGAACTAAACAGAAATATCTTTTGTTTTCTGCCTCATACACAATTTTACATAGTGTACATTTTACATAATACAAAATACCATAGTGGTTTTACCCATCTGAATAATTACAAACATGAAGAAAACGTAGCCTCGTTTTTAAATATTTCGAATTATTCACAAACTTACTGCTCGCCTCGTTGCTTCAGATTTATATAACCTTACAAGACCAAATCAACCGCTGGGATCGGTGGCGCGATCCTGTAACCCAAGCTTACGGGGAGCTTGAACTGCGGACAGCGAGGTACCGGGTTGTGGCCTGGGCGGCCGTTTCAGTCAGATCGCGTTTCCCTTTCCGCGGCCTCTTGGTTGCTTCAGAACCGGAAATCGCATCTCTTCGGCCCCCAAAGCGTAGACGTACGTTCCAATCCACTGTCTTTCAACGGACGCAGTTCTTTTACTTTTTTTCACACTTTATCTGTCTAATGTGTTTCTATTTATTGTTTCTCTATTTCTAGAATTTTGACTACCACCATTCTTATGTAGAATTTCTCTCTCTCTCTTCCACTGTACCTTAATCTATATATATATGTAAAACAGTTTCGTGACTGACAGATAACGCACAGACCAAACCGGTGGACATAAACGGCTGAAATTTTGCATTCTTTTTATAGTGAAAGAAAGATTTTTGAAAAATTCTTCCTATGCTTTGTAACATTCTTTAAAGTATGTATTTAAAATAATATTCTGATGTTTATAAAATTTATATCGCAATAAAGATCATAAAAATTCCATTAAAATGAAATCTTTACCTCCATTTTCTGATTTTTGGTCAATTTTTAAAGATTAATTTTTAGAATTTAATTTATTAAATGCTGATCACGTAGTTTCTTTTCTTTTTGTTATACCTTAAATTAATTTTGCGTCACGTGCATAACACCGAAATAAATTGACAAAAATTATTTTTTCTTTCTTTCTAATGCGGCAGACGATTGTACATTACATAAAAAAAAATTAAACTACAGTAAAGGAAATGTTCGTCAAACTGTACTATATTCTTTAGTATGCTCTATTAGATTTAATTTGAATATTTTCTTCTACATTATTTTGTCTATAAAAATTTTCGTTAAGATTTTATATAAATATATATATATATATATATATATATATATATATATATATATATATATATATATATATATATATATATATATATATATACATATATATATTGATATATTGTGCATTAATTGCATACATCGTCCATTGTACTTAATTTAAATGTACTCCGTACCGAATCAAGGGTATTCAGCTAGTAGTTGATATAAAACCTTCCATTTCACGATGTCAACTTCACTCTTCTATTTTTTATGTTTTAAAATAAAATTTAACAATCTATTGATAGGGTCTTGTGGAAACACTTCGCTCTCCTTACACTCATCAGAGGTTTAATCAGAATAATGTTCAAGGAGAAATTTCTTTTTTCGAAATTTTTCATACGAGAATTCCACAATGTGGGAAATAAAACTTCCTTTTCAGGCAAAATTTCCTTCCTGATATTTCAAACTTTCATGCATAATTACTCTTCTTCTCTACGTTGAATTCCACTCCTCTATATTTCCAAAATTTAGTAAATTATCAATAGGGGCATGTTCAAACGTCTTGGACCATAGGCGTAGCGTGCATCTAGCTTTTTTTTTTTTTTTTTTTTGGGGGGGGGGGGGGAGGGATGAACTGAATTCAGTTAGGGCCTTCCTCAGCGCATAGTCTGCCGGACGGTCCTTAAAATATGAATTATTATGACTTTTTTTTTAATTGAATAACAATAGAATTGATGTTTCAGTAGTATTCAAAAGTTATACAATGAGAAAAATAAATATAATATAAATAAAATCAGGAAAAAAATATAGCATCGAATTTTTGTTATAGATTTTATCATTGATAATAACTATTTTATTGCTAACGACATAATCGGAATCTTCAGTTTCACAGTTTGAAAAAGCGGGAAAAAACCAACTTTCTTATAAGTTTTCTACAATTTTCCGATTTTAACTGAACTTCTATTAACGTTAAAATTAATTTGAAGTTAAGTTGGCGGGGGGGGAGGGGCACGTGCATCATCGTACGCCGAAATTTTCTAAGGGGGGGGGGGTAGTATGAAAGAGTAGTTTTCAGCAATCAGTGCAAAGCTTAAACCTAATTAAATAATATATTTAATTAGAACCAATGGGAGAGGCGTTATAGCCCCCATCAACCTCACCCCTGCGAACATCACTGGGCACGCACCCCCCTGGTACACGCACCAAAGATCCCAAACTGTGCCACGAAAAAACACCCCAGACCATGATTGAGCCACCATGCCCTTGTACAGTTCCAGCCAGGCATGCAGGATCCATGGCTTCATGAGCCTGACTCCATATTCTCAGACTCCCGTCGGCATTAATTAAACGGAATCGAGACTCATCACTCCATGCTACTCGTTTCCAGTCCTCTACACTCCAGTCTCTGTGCACTCTTGCCCAGGCAAGACGTGCAGTCCGAAGGCGAGTATAGAGCAATGGTACTCTCGTAGTTCGACGGCTGCCGAAACCTATACGGTAAAGCGAGCGTTGCACAGTCCGTTTACTGACTGTACGACTGGCACCGTCATTAAACTGGGTGGTAATTTGAGCTAATGTTTGGCTTCGCTGGCTACGTACAATACGCCTGAGCCGTCTCTTACCACGCATTGTCAAGGCTAATTGTCCTTTTCAGTTTGCCCGATCGCTAGTTTTTTTTCCACCATCCATGTATTCTTGATATACTCTTGACACTGTCGACCTTGAAAATCCTAGCTGTCTGACGATTTCGGAAATTCAATGGCCCATGCGTCGCGCACCTACGATTTGTCCGGATCGAAGGCGTCTAAATCAGGCAGTTTACCCATACTGTCAATTCCTACAACTAATTCAGAACAACCACAGTACGCGCTATATATGCAGTTACCACAGCACCCTCACTTGCGCATACATGATGCGCAGCGCTACACAATTTGCATAGGCTTTGCTATCCCCAATTCAGTGGCACTTCAGTGTATATATATATATATATATATATACAGTCGAACCTCCATATATCGAACTTCCCTATATCGAAATTTTCTATATATCGAACTGTTAGCAAAATTCCATGTTCATTACATAGAAAAATTGTTTCTATATATCGAAAAAATCTCTATATATCGAAATTTTTTTGAAGACAAATTGGGAGATTTTATTCCACTTTAGAATAAAATCTCCCAATTTTTGGCATTTGAAACAATACGTCCTGGACTTCAATTCGTGGAAAACGTCCCTGATCAAAGTTTTAGTGGACTGAATAAATACGAACATTTCTTTGAACTTTCCGCAAAACTAACTGTTTAGGAAGATATTCGTAGTTTTTTTTAAAGAATGTAACTGTGATCATTGTAACCAGTCTGCATTATTGCTTTTTTAAATATATGTAGTAATCAATAAATCTTTCATATTAAATAACTAATCCAACAGAGATAGAAATAATACAAATACAGACAAAAAACAAACAGAAATCAAACACTCCGGGCATCCACGCACCAAAGGCAAGATTCTGTATAAGTGCCGGAACTGAACCATAAAACAACATAGAGGTAACCGAAAGGTCTCTTCGTCAGGGAGCCTAACCAAATCAGTTACCTCAAGGGGAACTTTCTGAATAGGATGCAGGTAAGACGAAGAGATATCCCAAGGCCCCGAGTCCCCCAAGGAAGCAATTAGTCAAAAGAAAATGAAAAGACAAAAAACAACTTACAGTATGGGCTCAACGCACCGTACATGCAAGCACACAAATAATCCTAATGCAAAGTAAAAGATGCATACACACCCCAATTCCGTAAGTGACGGTTATTACCGTAAGTGACTGTATATATGTATGTGTGTGTGCGTGTATGTGTGTAAGATATAAACAACTTCTCATTTTAAATTTAAACTCATTTAGTATTAGGTCTAGGATATAATTTCAGGCAATGTAAAAAAAAAAATTCGCCGGTCATATTTTTTTTTTTTGGGGGGGGGGAATTGCCCGTACTACCCCCCTCCCCCTGGAGCCGCCCTTGACTGTGGCTATGTAAGAATTGCCCTCCAAACTCTTAAGGGTTCTAATTGCCCTCATTTTATTCGTGTTTCACAATGACATTCGTGTTTCACATAGAATTTAATTTATTAAATGCTGATCACGTAGTTTCTTTTCTTTTTGTGATACTTTAAATTAATTTTGCGTCACGTGCATAACACCGAAATAAATTGACAAAAATTATTTTTTCTCTCTTTCTAATGCGGCAGACGATTGTACATTACATAAAAAAAATTAAACTACAGTAAAGGAAATGTTCTTCAAACTGTACTATATTCTTTAGTATGCTCTATTAGATTTAATTTGAATATTTTCTTCTACATTATTTTGTCTATCAAAATTTTCGTTAAGATTTTATATATATATATATATATATATATATATATATATATATATATTGATATATTGTGCATTAATTGCATACATCGTCCATTGTACTTAATTTAAATGTACTCCGTACCGAATCAAGGGTATTCAGCTAGTAGTTGATATAAAACCTTCCATTTCACGATGTCAACTTCACTCTTCTATTTTTTATGTTTTAAAATAAAATTTAACAATCTATTGATAGGGTCTTGTGGAAACGCTTCGCTCTCCTTACACTCATCAGAGGTTTAATCAGAATAATGTTCAAGGAGAAATTTCTTTTTTCGAAATTTTTCATACGAGAATTCCACAATGTGGGAAATAAAACTTCCTTTTCAGGCAAAATTTCCTTCCTGATATTTCAAACTTTCATGCAAAATTACTCTTCTTCTCTACGTTGAATTCCACTCCTCTATATTTTCAAAATTTAGTAAATTATCAATAGGGGCATGTTCAAACGTCTTGGACCATAGGCGTAGCGTGCATCTAGCTTTTTTTTTTTTTTTTTTTGGGGGGGGGGGGGGGATGAACTGAATTCAGTTAGGGCCTTCCTCAGCGCATAGTCTGCCGGACGGTCCTTAAAATATGAATTATTATGACTTTTTTTTTAATTGAATAACAATAGAATTGATGTTTCAGTAGTATTCAAAAGTTATACAATGAGAAAAATAAATATAATATAAATAAAATGAGGAAAAAAATATAGCATCAAATTTTTGTTATAGATTTTATCATTGATAAAAACTATTTTATTGCTAACGACATAATCGGAATCTTCAGTTTCACAGTTTAAAAAAGCGGGAAAAAACCAACTTTCTTATAAGTTTTCTACAATTTTCCGATTTTAACTGAACTTCTATTAACGTTAAAATTAATTTGAAGTTAAGTTGGCGGGGGGGGGGGGGCAAGAGCATCATCGTACGCCGAAATTTTCTAAGGGGGGGGGGGGGGATGAAAGAGTAGTTTTCAGCAATCAGTGCAAAGCTTAAACCTAATTAAATAATATATTTAATTAGAACCAATGGGAGAGGCGTTATAGCCCCCATCAACCTCACCCCTGCGAACATCACTGGGCACGCACCCCCCTGGTACACGCACCAAAGATCCCAAACTGTGCCACGAAAAAACACCCCAGACCATGATTGAGTCACCATGCCCTTGTACAGTTCCAGCCAGGCATGCAGGATCCATGGCTTCATGAGCCTGACGCCATATTCTCAGACTCCCGTCGGCATTAATTAGTCGGAATCGAGACTCATCACTCCATGCTACCCGTTTCCAGTCCTCTACACTCCAGTCTCTGAGCTCTCTTGCCCAGGCAAGACGTGCAGTCCGAAGGCGAGTATAGAGCAATGGTACTCTCGTAGTTCGACGGCTGCCGAAACCCATATGGTAAAAAAAAAATTAGATGAGAGCCCCGGCCTGCTACAAGCTGGCATCGCACTAAAAACTAAAGACAAACGGACCCCAGTCCGAACCGTGGAACAACAAAAGAAAAGACCACTAAAACTGAAGTGACAACAAAGGCGTGCGGCCGGCTCGACCGCAACAAACAGAAAAGATGAAGCACTGTAAAGGTGAACCACGGTGAATAACAATTACTTGAAGGGAGTTACAAAAGTTACGATGACAAAAATTAGAACACGTTAGAATGATGATGGACAAAAAACATAACAAACCACAAAATAAGAGCAGCACACCAAAAAAGACGAAACCAAAGAAATGTTCAAAATAAGAGAGACCCTGTCTTGCTCAACAAAACCATAAAAACCAAAGAGAGTCAGAAGACTCCAAACGTCAAACACTCCAAGGAGAACGAAAAAGATAAAAACCAAGGAGAGCCATTGACGGCTCAAATGTACGGGAACAGTACAAAAATCAGAAATCTATATATATAAAACGCGTAGGTATGCGGCACAAAAATCGACGATATTTCTACACTCTGAATGGCAACGGCTGCAACTAGCGGATGTAAACATTAACGGTTGTCCGCAATTTAAAACCGCGTGTATATCGTGGCGGCATATGTTACAACCGCTGATCTTTTGACAAAATATCATGAAGCTACAGAAGGAGGCGCAGCTCAGTGTTAAAAATGTGTCTCCCTTTTTGTCGCCGCCACTAGAGGGCGCTCGCGTGCTCTGTAGGGCGGCTTAGACACGGACAATTATATGCTTTAATATGGATTTTTCGTATTTTTCCTAGCGAAAACAAGTTGTTTTATTTTAGTGCGTATTTAATATGAATTTATTTATTCAATTTAACAATTTTTTATTTTCATTCAAAATCTTTATTTCAAGTGTTTTTTTTGCTACAATTCAATAAAATTCTTAAAGGAAATGAGTAAATAAACTTTTTCAGAATAATTGTGTATTGGTTTCAGAATAAATTAGTTCAGAATTTTGTAATAATTTAATAATTAAGGAAATGAAATTACAGAAAAGAATTGTGAAGAAAGTTTTTTATCATTGTTCATAATCTCTTATGGAAAAAAAATGTGAGAAATAATACTGATTAACCAAAACACACACACACACATAGTAGAAAAGCAACATTTTCTATCAATCACAAATAAATTCTTATCAGGACTAATAAAATAGGAAGTCAATTCTGTATTTAATCAGACAATACTTTAAAATATCTTCCTTTGGAAAAAAAAATCAGTCAAAGCATCTCAGATTACACTTTTTAAAACCGGAGGTATAATCGTCAAGTTGGTAAATTACTGAATACAAATTTTTTCAGCGAATTAAAAAGAAAAAAAACAAATAACTTTGACAAGGACAAATCAGCTATATTTTTGAATTTTCACAAAGTACGCATTTTATTGCATAAGCAGATTTTGTACGCAGATTTTGCATAAGCATTTATAGTAACAACATTGCTTATCATACAATGAAAACTTATTTACTTAAGGGGTGTGGTCACTTTTACGTACCTTTAAAAGTATCATTTTTAGACCTATGTTCGATTGTATGTACTACTCATGATTTAATCTTGATTTATATGAAATTTTTTGAGTAACTGCCTATAATATTGTTTATTATAGATGCAATTTTTCAAGGTAATTAATAAAAATGACTTTATATGCATAAAAAGTGAATATTTTTTTTAAAATCGAGCATTTTGCAGTCAACTACTGTGCGCATTCTGTCAAAATAAATTATTAAGGTACATTAGTAATTTTTTACTATATGTGATTACAATACTTCAGGCAACAATATCCAGCAACATTATTCTAAAATATATTAAAACCTTTTAGTACGTGCTATTTTTAATTAGAAATTTCAAAAATGACTGAGTAAAAGCTTATAAAAAATTCTTTAAAAATTAAAATATATTAAGGTTCAAAAATTTTGGTAGATTTTGTTGTCTAAAGTGTTGTAATCACATATAGTAAGCAATTATTAATGTAACTTAATAATTTAATTTGATAGAATGCGCACAGTAGTTGACTGCAAAATGCTCGATTTAAAAAAATATTCACTTTTTATGCATAAAAAATCATTTTATTTTTTATTAATTACCTTGAAATATTGCATATATAATAAACAGTATTATAGGCAGTTACTCAAAAAATTTCTTGTAAATCAAGCAAAAATCATGAGTAGTACATACAATCCAGCATAGGTCCAAAAATGATACTTTTAAAGGTACTTAAAAGTGACCACTCCCCTTAAGGGGAGTGGTCACTTTTACGTACTTTAACTAACTTGCGTAATTTAACTAACTTAATAGTGATTAAATTCAATATTATGGTTATTTCCAGCAGAACTTAAGATGTCTTAACTTTGCGTTCCCTTAAAACACAGCAGCTGTACTTTTCTCTCATTATTATACATCTTATATTAACACAAAACAATAATAATGTTCTTACCTTAGGAGCAGCAAATATACTAGGATTTCTCTGTCCAGTTTCTTTATTTCTTTTTAAGGCTGATCTATAGCCAGTAGAACAACCCGGAGCAAAACACGTGTTTGGCATATTTCTGCACACAGAATAAATTTTAAAATTTATAAAACAACTTTCACCACCACGCCGTATAACTCAATGTAAAATAGTCACTTCGCTTGCATGTCGCGCCCTCTACCGGTGAGCGACAACAATCGGTTCATTTTTCGAAAAATTCCCCATTGAAGCTTCCGCTCCTTCTGTAGCTTCAAGCAAAATATGTTTAGACCTATCAAATCCAGTATTTAGTCATGGACACTTGTATGTAGGTTTATCTAGAGTCCGTTCTTTTGATTCTGTCACTGTACTATCTCCTACTTTTGAAATACTCAACTGTATATATCAAGAAGTTTTATGAATATCATAGTTGTACTCCACTATATTTTAGTACTTGCTGAATTTTTACTTCATTTTAAAAGTGAAGATATTTTCCCAACAATTTATTATTTGATATGATCAAGTGTAGATATCTGCATTATGAACAATAGTACATACAGAGAGTGATGTAATTCACACTATATTTTAGTACTTGCTGAATTCTTACTCCATTTTTTAAGTGAAAAAAATTTTCCCCAGCAATTTCTTATTTGATGTAATGATAAAGTGTAGATATCTTCATTCTGAAAATTGTACACACAGAGAGGGATATAATTTTTAAAATCATTGGTGTTGGGTTTCTCAATCTTATCTTTAACTCTGTTCTGAAGTAATGGAAATTCACATTTTTTAATCATGATTTTTTAGAATCAGCGTTATAGTGAATTTAGCAATGATTATAATTTTTTTGGCTGAGCCCCCACTATCCCTTAACAACGTATATTTATGATGACAGGTAATGGTAACATTCCTTACATAGGTTACTTTCAGTTGAGTTGTTTTGCAAAAGAAAATATAAAACTAAAAGCGACCATGCTGGTCGCGCAGCGGCTAGTTGCTGAAGAATATTCTGAAATACCTTTCCAGAGAAATTAAGAAAGTTCAAGAAACTAAAATGAGAACAGAAATTGAAGCTAGAAGAAATAATCTCGGAAGGGAGGGGGGGGGGGGAGGGTGTAGCTGGATTCGAACCCACAATCTCTTGATTGGGATCCGAAGACTTAAAGCACGCAGCTACCATTTCACGATTTTCAGTAATGCTGCATAGTTCCCTTAAAGAACAGCGTCCCGCTGTTACACAGGCTGAGTTCCAGCCCTCGTTCTTGCATGTCATTGGTACAGTGTAGGTAATATTTTCTTTGCTGGGAATCGCCTCTTTCGAAATGCTCTCCTCATATGCAGTTGCGTCATTTTCCCGCCTGGTACTCTCATTCTCAATTTCGTCTTAAACTTCTGAGTCGTGGCAGGACTTCATACGAAGCACTTGGACAACGTCTTTGAGTTTCCGTCTTATTGATGTAGGCTTGGTTTGGTTTGGAGCGCTAAGGTCAATTTTTTGCTACACGAGGGCTAAATAGACCGGGACCTACTGCTTAAATCCCATTCCGAACGGCTGCAAACGTCCATGCAAGAGTGGGATTCGAACCCACATTCTCTGGTACCGAATGCCACCAAGTTGTAAGAATGGTCATTGAACGCCATGTTAAATTATACAATGTTTTGCCACTCCTCGCTAAACAAGAATTGAAATGTGCAAGAGTTGAGATGTGACATTGCTGCGAGGGATTGCCTTATACCCTATTGAAGAATATATTACAATTCTCCTAAAGGTTTGATTGTGGAGCTACATATTGAGAAGAAACACATTTAGTATCTTATTTTGGAGGAAACACGTTTCAAATGTTTGATATTTTTTCTCACAAGATGTGAGGGGAGGATGACATATAAATAAGACCCAATAAGCTTGTCAGAAAATAAAGCAGAACTGATGCAATGAAGAGGGCGGATGAGAACAGCTGTTAATATTGAAATATTTCATCTTCCAAAAGGTTAAGCTGATGAATGAAAACTGAAATGTTCTGACGGGTGACGGGGTTAAGCAACAGACGGGAAGGATGAATTTCTGAAAGATTATGTGGCAATAAGTTACGGCGGAGGTCATTAAAGTACGGGCAATGGTAAACATAATGAATGGGATCGGCACAGGCCTCACCACAAACACAGACTGGGTATTTATTGAGAAAACGGTGATAGTAGTATGGAAACTTGCCATGACCGGTTATAAACTGAGAAAGAAAATGACCAGAATAATTCCTATAAACTGAAACGCTGGGGACCAGAGAACGCGAGTGACCACTTACTTCCAAAGACTCCCAACGCGCTTGCCACTCTAGCCACAAATGCCTCAAAAGCCGGCGCCGACATCTACCGGGGGAGGTTCCAACCCTACCGTCGACGATTGCTAGTTCCCCAGCTGACTTGGCTGCCGCGTCGGCAGCCTCGTTGCCAGCAGTCCCAACGTGAGCCCTAGTCCAACATAACTTAAACGGCAAATTAAGTGAAGTAAAATGGAAAATAAAAGAACGAATTTTAATGATCAAAGTATTGTAATTAGGATAGAGGCGCAGAGCCTCCAGAGCCGAGCGAGAATCAGAAATTAAACAGAAAGAAATAACCTCATTGATGTACGCCCATTCTATTGCTTTGTATATGGCATAGAGCTCGGCCTGGAAGACCGAAGCCTCGTCGTTGATACGGAAAGAACCTGTATGTATTTTAATATTAGCTGAGTCAAGGACAACAAAACCGGAGCCAACTCTATTGTTCATCTTAGACCCGTCCGTAAAAATAAAAAACTGGAAGTTACCGAGAGAAAGAGGATTGAAAGTTGAAAAGTTAAGAATATTGTCTTTAAAGGAAACAAAACGATTGGGCTTTTCAATGCTCTCAGGGTGTAGAGTTAAACCAAAGATGTCAACAGAGTTATTATGTTTTAATTGAAACAAAGCGGCTTCAAGGGAGGCGGTCAGATCAATAGGGGGAATACCGGCTATCACCCCCAAAGAGGCGGTAGAGGAAGTTCTATAAGCTTTTGTGACTGTTAGAAGGGCTGACCTGAAAATTTTATTTAAAGAGTTGACAGTTCTTACGTTGTTATTAAACCAGATTGGGGCGCCATACAAAATTATTTTTTCAATAACAGTATTATAAATCAATTTAATGACAGCATTACCAACCCCCCAAGTAGCTTTAGAAATACGGATGAGTTTATTAAAAATTTTTTGGGTTTTACTATGAATGTATTTGAAGTGTTCGTTCCAAGTGAGGTTATTGTCCAAAATTATGCCAAGATATTTAAAACTGTTAAAAACTTTAATTTTTTCCCCTTCAAATTTTATTATCGGATTTTTCCCCGGCTTACACCCCTTTTTGATAAAATAAAGCAAATTAGTCTTTTTATGATCAAACTTAAGGCTGAGATTAGAACTCCAGTCCACTAGGGACCGGGTAACACTATTGCATTTGTTTTCAAGACCGGGGAAAGATGTATCAGCAGAGATTAAAAGAATATCGTCAGCGTAGGCAATTAAAAAGGATTTTTCAGAGAGAGCAATATCAAAAATGTCATTAACAATTAGATTCCAGAAAACCCATACGGTAAAGCGAGCCAGACAAACCCATACGGTAAAGCGAGCTTTGCACAGTCCGTTTACTGACTGTACGACTGGCACCGTCATTAAACTGGGTGGTAATTTGAGCTAATGTTTGGCTTCGCTGGCTACGTACAATACGCCTGAGCCGTCTCTTACCACGCACTGTCAAGGCTAATTGTCCTTTTCAGTTTGCCCGATCGCTAGTTTTTTTTCCACCATCCATGTATTCTTGGTATACTCTTGACACTGTCGACCTTGAAAATACTAGCTGTCTGACGATTTCGGAAATTCAATGGCCCATGCGTCGCGCACCTACGATTTGTCCGGATCGAAGGCGTCTAAATCAGACAGTTTACCCATACTGTCAATTCCTACAACTAATTCAGAACAACCACAGTACGCGCTATATATGCAGTTACCACAGAGCCCTCACTTGCGCATACATGATGCGCAGCGCTACACAATTTGCATAGGCTTTGCTATCCCCAATTCAGTGGCACTTCAGTGTATATATATATATATATATATATTATATATATATATATATATATATATATATATACAGTCGAACCTAAATATATCGAACATCCCTATATCGAAATTTTCTGTCTATCTTAGCAAATTTCCATGTTCATTACATAGAAAAATTGTTTCTATATATCGAAAAAATCTCTATATATCGAAATTTTTTTCAAGACAAATTGGGAGATTTTATTCCACTTTAGAATAAAATATCCCAATTTTTGGCATTTGAAACAATACGTCGTGGACTTCAATTCGCGGAACACGTCCCTGATCAAAGTTTTAGTGCACTGAATAAATACGAACAATTCTTTGAACTTTCCGCAAAACTAACTGTTTAGCAAGATATTCGTAGTTTTTTTTTAAAGAATGTAACTGTGATCATTGTAACCAGTCTGCATTATTGCTTTTTTATATATATGTAGTAATCAATAAATCTTTCATATTAAATAACTAATCCAACAGAGATAGAAATAATATAAATACAGACAAAAAACAAACAGAAATCAAACACTCCGGGCATCCACGCACCAAAGGCAAGATCCTGTATAAGTGCCGGAACTGAACCATAAAACAACATAGAGGTAACCGAAAGGTCTCTTCGTCAGGGAGCCTAACCAAATCAGTTACCTCAAGGGGAACTTTCTGAATAGGATGCAGGTAAGACCAACAGATATCCCAAGGCCCCGAGTCCCCCAAGGAAGCAATTAGTCAAAAGAAAATGAAAAGACAAAAAACAAGTTACAGTATGGGCTCAACGCACCGTACATGCAAGCACACAAATAATCCTAATGCAAAGTAAAAGATGCATACACACCCCAATTCCGTAAGTGACGGTTATTACCGTAAGTGACTGTATATATGTATGTGTGTGTGCGTGTATGTGTGTAAGAAATAAACATCGTCTCATTTTAAATTTAAACTCATTTAGTATTAGGTCTAGGATATAATTTCAGTCAATGTAAAAAAAAAATTCCCCGTCATTTTTTTTTGGGGGGGGGGGGAATTGCCCGTACTACTCCCCTCCCCCTGGAGCCGCCCTTGACTGTGGCTATGTAAGAATTGCCCTCCAAACTCTTAAGGGTTCTAATTGCCCTCATTTAATTCGTGTTTCACAATGACATTTTGTTTATGTTATCAACATTTTTTAAAGTAAACAATTCATTTCCTGTTTACTTCGCTGACAGTTAAAATTTTGCTGGTGTCAAAATACTCGAAATGAGGAGCTGAATTTGGCGTTTGTAAAGGAATTCCGCAGTTATTACATTTACGAAGAAAAAAAAAACCTCTCATATTGTGTGATATCTGAGAACTAAACAGAAATATCTTTTGTTTTCTGCCTAATACACAATTTTACATAGTGTACATTTTACATAATACAAAATTCCATAGTGGATTTACCCATCTGAATAATTTCAAACATGAAGAAAACGTAGCCTCGTTTTTAAATATTTCGAATTATTCACCAACTTACTGCTCGCCTCGTTGCTTCAGATTTATATAACCTTACAAGACCAACTCAACCGCTGGGATCGGTGGCGCGATCCTGTAACCCCAGCTTACGGGGAGCTTGAACTGCGGACAGCGAGGTACCGGGTTGTGGCCTGGGCGGCCGTTTCAGTCAGATCGCGTTTCCCTTTCCGCGGCCTCTTGGTTGCTTCAGAACCGGAAATCGCATCTCTTCGGCCCCCAAAGCGTAGACGTACGTTCCAATCCACTGTCTTTCAACGGACGCAGTTCTTTTACTTTTTTTCACACTTTATCTGTCTAATGTGTTACTATTTATTGTTTCTCTATTTCAAGAATTTTGACTACCACCCTTCTTATGTAGAATTTCTCTCTCTCTCTCTTCCACTGTACCTTAATCTATATATATATATATATATATAAAACAGTTTCGTGACTGACAGATAACGCCCAGACCAAACCGGTGGACATAAACGGCTGAAATTTTGCATTCTTTTTATAGTAAAAGAAAGATTTTTGAAAAATTCTTCCTATGCTTTGTAACATTCTTTAAAGTTTGTATTTAAAATAATATTCTGATGTTTATAAAATTTATATCACGAGAAAGATCATAAAAATTCCTTTAAAATGAAATCTTTACCTCCATTTTCTGATTTTTGGTCAATTTTTAAAGATTAATTTTTAGAATTTAATTTATTAAATGCTGATCATGTAGTTTCTTTTCTTTTTGTGATACTTTAAATTAATTTTGCGTCACGTGCATAACACCGAAATAAATTGACAAAAAAATTTTTTCTTTCTTTCTAATGCGGCAGACGATTGTAAATTACATAAAAAAAAATTAAACTACAATAAAAGAAATGTTCTTCAAACTGTACTATATTCTTTAGTATGCTCTATTAGATTTAATTTGAATATTTTCTTCTACATTATTTTGTCTATAAAAATTTTCGTTAAGATTTTATATATATATATATATATATATATTGATATATTGTGCATTAATTGCATACATCTTCCATTGTACTTAATTTAAATGTACTCCGTACCGAATCAAGGGTATTCAGCTAGTAGTTGATATAAAACCTTCCATTTCACGATGTCAACTTCACTCTTCTAATTTTATGTTTTAAAATAAAATTTAACAATCTATTGATAGGGTCTTGTGGAAACGCTTCGCTCTCCTTACACTCATCAGAGGTTTAATCAGAATAATGTTCAAGGAGAAATTTCTTTTTTCGAAATTTTTCATACGAGAATTCCACAATGTGGGAAATAAAACTTCCTTTTCAGGCAAAATTTCCTTCCTGATATTTCAAACTTTCATGCATAATTACTCTTCTTCCCTACGTTGAATTCCACTCCTCTATATTTCCAAAATTTAGTAAATTATCAATAGGGGCATGTTCAAACGTCTTGGACCATAAGCGTAGCGTATTTCTAGCTTTTTTTTTTTTTGGGGGGGGGGGGATGAACTGAATTCAGTTAGGGCCTTCCTCAGCGCATACTCTGCCGGACGGTCCTTAAAATATGAATTATTATGATTTTTTTTTAATTGAATAACAATAGAATTGATGTTTGAGTAGTTTTCAAAAGTTATACAATTAGAAAAATAAATATAATATAAATAAAATGAGGAAAAAAATATAGCATCGAATTTTTGTTATAGATCTTATCATTGATAAAAACTATTTTATTGCTAACGACATAATCGGAATCTTCAGTTTCACAGTTTGAAAAAGCGAGAAAAAACCAACTTTCTTATAAATTTTCTACAATTTTCCGATTTTAACTGAATTTCTATCAACGTTAAAATTAATTTGAAGTTAAGTTGGCGGGGGGGGGGGGCCCGTGCATCATCGTACGCCGAAATTTTCTAAGGGGGGGGGGTAGTATGAAAGAGTAGTTTTGAGCAATCAGTGCAAAGCTAAAACCTAATTAAATAATATATTTAATTAGAACCAATGGGAGAGGCGTTATAGCCCCCATCAACCTCACCCCTGCGAACATCACTGGGCACGCACCCCCCTGGTACACGCAACAAAGATCCCAAACTGTGCCACGAAAAAACACCCCAGACCATGATTGAGCCACCATGCCCTTGTACAGTTCCAGCCAGGCATGCAGGATCCATGGCTTCATGAGCCTGACTCCATATTCTCAGACTCCCGTCGGCATTAATTAGTCGGAATCGAGACTCATCACTCCATGCTACTCGTTTCCAGTCCTCTACACTCCAGTCTCTGTGCTCTCTTGCCCAGGCAAGACGTGCAGTCCGAAGGCGAGTATAGAGCAATGGTACTCTCGTAGTTCGACGGCTGCCGAAACCCATACGGTAAAGCGAGCGTTGCACAGTCCGTTTACTGACTGTACGACTGGCACCGTCATTAAACTGGGTGGTAATTTGAGCTAATGTTTGGCTTCGCTGGCTACGTACAATACGCCTGAGCCGTCTCTTACCACGCATTGTCAAGGCTAATTGTCCTTTTCAGTTTGCCCGATCGCTAGTTTTTTTTCCACCATCCATGTATTCTTGGTATACTCTTGACACTGTCGACCTTGAAAATCCTAGCTGTCTGACGATTTCAGAAATTCAATGGCCCATGCGTCGCGCACCTACGATTTGTCCGGATCGAAGGCGCCTAAATCAGGCAGTTTACCCATACTGTCAATTCCTACAACTAATTCAGAAAAACCACAGTACGCGCTATATATGCAGTTACCACAGCGCCCTCACTTGCGCATACATGATGCGCAGCGCTACACAATTTGCATAGGCTTTGCTATCCCCAATTCAGTGGCACTTCAGTGAGTATATATATATATATATATATATATATATATATATATATATATATATATATATACAGTCGAACCTCCATTTTTCGAACTTCCCTATATCGAAATTTTCTATATTTCGAACTCTTAGCAAATCTCCATGTTTATTACATAGAAAAATTGGGCTCATTCCCAATACACGGTGCCGCAGCTTGGCGATAAGTTTTTTAGATTTTTTAGATTTTTGCCAATTTGGCGATGAACGCCAAATGTGGTTTGTGTTTGTTAAATGCTTTTAAGGTAACCATTTATTGCTCTCGATTTCAATAAGATGGCGATATTTTTTTGGCGATGTTTTTTAGATTTTTGCCAAGTTGACGATAAAGCTTCCGATAGTATAGTTCCGTTTAGTATAGCTTCCGATTTGAATAATTAGCAGCCAATCAGAGCTTGTGATTTACTTGTAAACGAGGGTTATCTGGATTTTATATAACGCGCCTGTTTCAAAAAATTAAACCGTTCTTTTCGGGATTGCAGTTCCAGCGTTCGGATGTACATTTATTTGCGAGGTATGGCTTCTTTTACGAATGGGAGGGTTGATTTGGATTTTTTTCGGGATTTAGAAAATGCGGGTAAGAGAACTATTATAGATTATTGTATTTATGTTGAGTTAATAGCTAATATTTATTATTGTCTTAATTGTAATTTGCAAATGACTATAACTGAGAGGAAAGATCTGAACATTGCGTTAAAAGATCCATTAGATGTGGTTCCCGGTTCGAAGCGAGTAAATTAGATTTAATTATGGTTTTAAAATTAACTTATTTATGGGTAAAAAAAACACCGTGTTCTTGGATTACAGACGAATTGGGTGTATCGAAAAACACCGAAAAATCAACAAAACGTAAAAGAAGCTATACCGAAAGTGAATAACCGGTAAGTGGTTTTTTTTTAAATTTTAACATGAAATAATATAAATGACAACATACAGAACTTTCATTTTTTTACTTGATGATATATTTAACCAAGATGTATTTTATATTTGTTTAAATGAATTATTTGCAATATACTGACTTTTTTAGCGGGGGGTTGGGGGGGGCGGCAGCCCCCCCACACATAACAAATTTCTCATCATTTTTTGTATTTGTGTATTTTTGTGCTTTTTGTGTGGTTGTATAGTTTAAAAAATGCGTAATTTTGGGACTTTTCGGACTTTCCCGTTCCAAAAACACGCGTTCTGCTTGGGCGACAAAAATTTTAAAAAATAAAATCGACTATTTAAATGAATTATTTGCAATATACTGACTTTTTTTTAGCGGGGGGTTGGGGGGGCGGCAGCCCCCGCACACACAATAAATTTCTCATTATTTATCAGCTTTCATTTTTTGTATTTGTGTGTTTTTGTGCTTTATTGTGGCCGTACAGTTTAAAAATTGCATATTTTTGGGACTTTTCGGACTTTCCCGTTCCAAAAATTCGCGTTCGGCTAGGGCGACAAAAAATTTAAAAAAATAAAATCGACTATCCTTATTTAACTTCATTTTTTCATTTTCTGTATAAATTTTCAATGAAAGTTCTGCATGTTGTCATTTATATTATTTCACTGCATTGGAACAGCCATCTTGGTTCCGTCTCCCGTCGCCAATTTGGCGACGGGAGACGGAACCAATATGACGGTTCCAATGCAATGAAATACACTCATGGACAAAAAAATTAGCGCACCAAGAAATAATTGCGGGATCGTAACGAAACTTGCAATGAAGGTACATGTCGGGGAGATATGCAAATGATTAGAAAGGCAGCGTGATTGCGCATTACGTATAGCCGGTAGAGGGCGTTGAACATCGTACTCTGTGGAGTATAAAACAGGTAACCAAAGCTTGTTTGAGTGTGCTGAATCATTTACAAAGGAAGAGCTGAAATACACATACCATTACGCCGTGTTCGAAGACAATATAAGCAGTTGTCGCAGTTTTAGAGGGGGAGAATCGTCGGGATGATGGAAGCTGGGTGGTCAGCTAGGCGAGTAGCGCGTCAATTTGGCCACTGTGATTGTGTTGTGAGAAGGTGTTGGGACCACTGGACCCGAGAGATGTCATGTACACGAAGACCTGGCTCAGGACGCCCTCGACAGACCAGTCGTCGAGAAGACCGCCACATCGTAAGAAATGCACGCGTACAGCCAACTGCTTCATCGGCCGCCATCCAGGTACAGGTAGCACCTTCACTAGGGGTCTCTGTGTCTTCTCGAACCATACGAAGGCGCCTGGCTGAAGGACAGTTGGTATCGCGGCGCCCATTACGTGTGCTGCCCTTGACGCCCACCCATCGACGCCTCCGTTTGGAGTTTTGCCGCGCACGAGTAAACTGGACTGCAGCGGAATTGAACCAGGTCGTCTTTAGCGACGAATCCAGATTCAGTCTCGGCAGTGATGACAATCGTGTTCGTGTGTGGAGAGCCCATGGTGAACGCTTCAATCCTGCCTTTGCTGTACAGCGACACATCGCTCCCACAGCTGGTGTGATGGTATGGTGTGCCATTGCCTACAATACACGGTCACCCCTAGTATTGTTCCGTGGCACCATGACAGCCCAGCGGTATGTTCATGAAATCCTGCAACCACATGTGTTGCCACTCATGCAACGGCTCCCAGGAGCCATTTTTCAACAAGACAATGCTCGGCCTCATACGGCAAGGGTGTCACAAGACTGTCTCCGCACTGTTACTACCCTTCCTTGGCCTGCCCGATCCCCAGATTTGTCTCCAATCGAGCATATCTGGGATCATTTGGGACGACCAGTTGGGCATCCCACGAGTTTGAACGAACTAGAGGCAAGGTTACAGCAAATATGGAACGAAATGTCTCAAGACATCATACAGAACTTGTATGACTCAATGCCCGATCGTATCGCATCGTGCATTCGCGCTAGACGGGGTCCAACGGAGTATTAACTCCTCCGTTCTTTTGCCTTTTTCTCTGAAATAAATTATCCTTTTTCTTTGATTTTCTTATCATTTACTTATATCAAAGTAGTCATTACGTATGTAAAATTTCGTTACATTTTGACGACTCCTTCTTGGTGCGCTAATTTTTTTGTCCATGAGTGTACAAGGGGCACCGTATATTGGGAATTAACCAAAAATTTTTTCTATATATCGAAAAAATCTCTATATATCGAAATTTTTTTCAAGACAAATTGGGAGATTTTATTCCTCTTTAGAATAAAATCTCCCAATTTTTGGCATTTGAAACAATACGTCCTGGACTTCAATTCGTGGAAAACGTCCCTGATCAAAGTTTTAGTGGACTGAATAAATATGAACATTTCTTTGAACTTTCCGCAAAACTAACTGTTTAGCAAGATATTCGTAGTTTTTTTTTAAAGAATGTAACTGTGATCATTGTAACCAGTCTAAATTATTGCTTTTTTATATATATGTAGTAATCAATAAATTTTTCATATTAAATAACTAATCCAACAGAGATAGAAATAATATAAATACAGACAAAAAACAAACAGAAATCAAACACTCCGGGCATCCACGCACCAAAGGCAAGATTCTGTATAAGTGCCGGAACTGAACCATAAAACAACATAGAGGTAACCGAAAGGTCTCTTCGTCAGGGAGCCTAACCAAATCAGTTACCTCAAGGGGAACTTTCTGAATAGGATGCAGGTAAGACCAACAGATATCCCAAGGCCCCGAGTCCCCCAAGTTAGCAATTAGTCAAAAGAAAATGAAAAGACAAAAAACAACTTACAGTATGGGCTCAACGCACCGTACATGCAAGCACACAAATAATCCTAATGCAAAGTAAAAGATGCATACACACCCCAATTCCGTAAGTGACGGTTATTACCGTAAGTAGCTGTATATATGTATGTGTGTGTGTGTGTATGTGTGTAAGAAATAAACATCTTCTCATTTTAAATTTAAACTCATTTAGTATTAGGTCTAGGATATAATTTCAGGCAATGTAAAAAAAAAATTCGCCGGTCATATTTTTTTTTTTTTGGGGGGGGGGGAATTGCTCGTACTACCCCCCCCCCTGGAGCCGCCCTTGACTGTGGCTATGTAAGAATTGCCCTCCAAACTCTTAAGGGTTCTAATTGCCCTCATTTAATTCATGTTTCACAATGACATTTTGTTTATGTTATCAACATTTTTTAAAGTAAACAATTCATTTCCTGTTTACTTCGCTGACAGTTAAAATTTTGCTGGTGTCAAAATATTCGAAATGAGGAGCTGAATTTGGCGTTTGTAAAGGAATTCCGCAGTTATTACATTTACGAAGAAAAAAAAACCTCTCATATTGTGTGATATCTGAGAACTAAACAGAAATATCTTTTGTTTTCTGCCTTATACACAATTTTACATAGTGTACATTTTACATAATACAAAATACCATAGTGGTTTTACCCATCTGAATAATTACAAACATGAAGAAAACGTAGCCTCGTTTTTATATATTTCGAATTATTCACCAACTTACTACTCGCCTCGTTGCTTCAGATTTATATAACCTTACAAGACCAACTCAACCGCTGGGATCGGTGGCGCGATCCTGTAACCCAAGCTTACGGGGAGCTTGAACTGCGGACAGCGAGGTACCGGGTTGTGGCCTGGGCGGCCGTTTCAGTCAGATCGCGTTTCCCTTAACGCGGCCTCTTGGTTGCTTCAGAACCGGAAATCGCATCTCTTCGGCCCCCAAAGCGTAGACGTACGTTCCAATCCACTGTCTTTCAACGGACGCAGTTCTTTTACTTTTTTTCACACTTTATCTGTCTAATTTGTTACTATTTATTGTTTCTCTATTTCTAGAATTTTGACTACCACCCTTCTTATGTAGAATTTCTCTCTCTCTCTTCCACTGTACCTTAATCTATATATATATATAAAACAGTTTCGTGACTGACAGATAACGCACAGACCAAACCTGTGGACATAAACGGCTGAAATTTTGCATTCTTTTTATAGTGAAAGAAAGATTTTTGAAAAATTCTTCCTATGCTTTGTAACATTCTTTAAAGTTTGTATTTAAAATAATATTCTGATGTTTATAAAATTTATATCACGAGAAAGATCATAAAAATTCCTTTAAAATGAAATCTTTACCTCCATTTTCTGATTTTTGGTCAATTTTTAAAGATTAATTTTTAGAATTTAATTTATTAAATGCTGATCACGTAGTTTCTTTTCTTTTTGTGATACTTTAAATTAATTTTGCGTCACGTGCATAACACCGAAATAAATTGACAAAAAAAATTTTTCTTTCTTTCTAATGCGGCAGACGATTGTACATTACATAAAAAAAATTAAACTACAGTAAAAGAAATGTTCTTCAAACTGTACTATATTCTTTAGTATGCTCTATTAGATTTAATTTGAATATTTTCTTCTACATTATTTTGTCTATAAAAATTTTCGTTAAGATTTTATATATATATATATATATATATATATATATATATATATATATATATATATATATATTGATATATTGTGCATTAATTGCAGACATCGTCCATTGTACTTAATTTAAATGTACTCCGTACCGAATCAAGGGTATTCAGCTAGTAGTTGATATAAAACCTTCCATTTCACGATGTCAACTTCACTCTTCTATTTTTTATGTTTTAAAATAAAATTTAACAATCTATTGATAGGGTGTTGTGGAAACGCTTCGCTCTCCTTACACTCATCAGAGGTTTAATCAGAATAATGTTCAAGGAGAAATTTCTTTTTTCGAAATTTTTCATACGAGAATTCCACAATGTGGGAAATAAAACTTCCTTTTCAGGCAAAATTTCCTTCCTGATATTTCAAACTTTCATGCATAATTACTCTTCTTCTCTACGTTGAATTCCATTCCTCTATATTTCCAAAATAAATTGACAAAAATTGTTTTTCTTTCTTTCTAATGCGGCAGACGATTGTACATTACATAAAAAAAAATTAAACTACAGTAAAAGAAATGTTCTTCAAACTGTACTATATTCTTTAGTATGCTCTATTAGATTTAATTTGAATATTTTCTTCTACATTATTTTGTCTATAAAAATTTTCGTTAAGATTTTATATATATATATATATATACTAGCTGAAGTACCCGTCATTGCCCGGGATTTTAACAATATTTGTTAACCAAAATCAACACAGTATAAATAACATAGAAAAAGTATATGTGAAATGTTATACACATCTCAGAATTAAGGAATTTCAGCATTTCATCATTGAAGCACTAAAATCTGAAAAGGAAAAATGTCAAATTGTCTAATGTTTGCTAACCAAAATTAATTTAAAACGAAACACGTTATAAATAACATAGAAAAAACATGTGAAATCTTATACACATGAATAAAATTAAAACCCAATAAAAAAATATATAAAATTATAATAAACTCCTCAGAATTCAGCTAGATTTAGCCTTTTATCATTTGGGCAAAAAAAGAAGCTGAAATTACAGGTTTAGCTGAAATTTCCAATAGAACCATGATATGACTCTAGCGTTGCCTCTTAAAAAATGAAGTGTTTGATTGAGGGCTGCAAACCATTCAACTCCTCTCCCCATTAAACTGCTATAAACATCCTCTACATATTAAATTCCTTTTCTCTACATAATAAACTCCTCAGAATTTTGGTAGATTCAGCCTTTTATCATAGTACCACTTAAACCTGAAACATCCTCTCCAGAAATATAAATTTATTAATTACAATAATTAAACTCACGCAAATGTATGAATTACATAAGTTTTTTAACCAACATTTTAATAATTCGTAAATGAAAAAGCATATGAAAATAAAGATAATAAGAACTTCCGGAATCGAAATTAATTACCCTTAATTTTTAATTAATAAAAAACCAACATAATATGAATAAAAACGATAGTTGTTTAAAAGCATATGAAAATAAAGCTATTATAAAGATAATAATAAAAAAAGCATATGAAAATAATGCTCGCGTATGAAGTTAACTTTATGATATAAAGATAGTAATAATAATATAAACCGCGTGCATAAAATATTTAGCTTTTCAAGCGAAATAAATTAATTTTTAGAAAAAAACTACTTTTAATCGAGAAATTAAATACATTGCACAAAATTTTGATTTTACCAACTTTCTACCCTACAATTTATACCCTACTTCTTTGAAGTTGGGTGTTGAAACATCCTCTTTGAAAAATTTACACCCTACTTCTTTTAAATAGAGTTTAAATATAAAGTTTTAACAGCGAATTGAATGCCAATTAAAAATTATTGTTGTTTAAAATCATATGAAAATTACGCTATTATAAAGACAAAAAAAAGCATAGGAAAATAATGCGTGCGCATGAAGTTAACGTTACGATATAAAAATAGTAACAATAATATGTATATATAAAACAGTTCCGTGACTGACTGACTGATTGACTGACTGACTGACATACAACGTACAGACCAAACCGCGGGAAATAAAAGGGCTGAAATTTTGCATGGCGATTCTTCTTATAGTGTAGGAGTGCACTTAGAAAGATTTTTGAAAAATTCTTAGATTTTTTTAAAATTAAATTTTTGAGTTGTTTTAGTAATTTTTTTAAGTTTGCATTTAAAATAATAATAATTTGAGGGTTATAAAATTCATATGATGAAAAAGATCATAAAAATTCCTTTAATATGAAATCTTTTTCGAATCTTTACCTCCATTTTATGATTTTTGGTGAATTTTTAAAGATTCATTTTTAGAATTTAACCTTTTACATGCCACACTATGATCAAGGAATAAAGTACCATATTTTGCTGCGTAACTTTGGTCGATAACTTCCAGAAAGTCGGTCCAACAGGTGTACTCCACTCATTCCTTTATTATATAATTTTATAATGTAAGGTTAAGGAAAATCGACTTTTATTTTAGCTCGGACATATCTTTTTGCTCTTCCTAATGGTTCGTGAGTGATAAAATTTGATGTAATAGTTACAACAAAACTATCGTTCCAATGGCCCATATAAACTTCTCCACCGCATCGGTAATCAAACTCTCCACGTTGAAATTTCGATATTTCTTTTGCTGTTTTAAGAGAACATTGTCCCGTTCTGGAATCTCGCACTGTGCCGATTGCCTTAAAGCCTTTGTTAGATAAATCTGTCAGCAGACTGTTCGATGTAAAAAAAGTTATCGAAAAATATTTTGCGTTTCTCTGGATTGTCAATAAAAGATAATAGTTCGGAGACAACTTTTGATCCAAGTTTCAAATTTTCATTTTTCGAACTTTTTCTACCGTAGATAGACATACCATAATGATAACCATTTGCTGAGCAGATCATCCAAACTTTTAAACCAAAGCGAATTGGCTTTCCACGTATGAACACCTTAGCCGAACGATGCCCATAACACGGAACCATGGATTCATCGATACTCATATTTTCATGAAAAAATCCAAATCGACGAAAATTTTTTCCAACCTCTTTATAAAAGGGAGAAATTTTTCCTAATTTATCGCCTGGTTCCAATTTACTATTATCAACAATGTGGAAATACTTTTTTAACATCCGAAATTTATTTCTGGGCATTGTATTGTTAACAATTAGGATATGCAAATCTTCCTGAGAGCTCCAATATGTATTTTCATCAGGTACTGAGTGGTAGCCACTAAACAACAGTAATCCAAGAAACTGCCGAATGTCATTTGCGTCGACGTCTAAAGAGTCTCCTTATTGTAGGGCGTACAGCTTTGTAAGTTCGGCTGAATTTTCTAAGTAATCAGACGGCAGAATCACTGATTCACGGCAGAATCACTGATCACGTGTGATATCACTGCTTTTGTATATCGTTACATGCCAATGTTCCTTTTCTGGAACATTGCATTTTTACGCAGTCTTGAGGAAATATTTCTTGTTATTATTTTAATTTATATTAATTCGTTAAACTTGTCCTTTGCAAGTACGATGGGGAAATGTTTGGGTGGATTTGAATTTTTAGGAATTTTATAGAATTTTTTTTCTTACGTACTGTAAAAATTGTGAAAAAAGCTGATTTTTAGAAATTTTTCTACGCTAAAATATTCATATTTGAAAAAAAAAAGTCAAAAAATCAATCATGCCTTCTATAATATACGGTAATTTTTTCAAACTGACAGATATCACAGTTTATTTTTAAAAAAATATTAAAGATGGTGTTCCAAAAAAGGAACATTGGCATGTAAAAGGTTAATTTATTAAACGCTGATCATGTGATTTCTTTTTCTGTTACTTTAAATAAATTTATCTTCACATAACAACGAAATAGGCAAAAAAATACTTTTTTTCTTGCTAATGCGGCAGACGATTGGACATTATTCAAAAAAATATTAAAATAATGTAAAAGATATGTTCCTCAAACTGTACTACATTAACTGTACTATATTCTTTAGTATGTCCTATGAGATTTAATTTGAATATTTTCTTCTACATTATTTTGTCTATAAAAATATCCCTTACGATTTTTTATTAATATATTTTTTTGTTTTTTTACATCAATCGTATACATTGATCGTCGTATTTATTATATATATATATATATATATATATTGGCATTAATTGCATACACTGACATTGTATTTAATTTGAATGTACCGTTCGTTTAGGAACACCTCCTAAACGAACGTTTAGGAAGTTTTGGTTTATGGAATACTAAAAGTTTAAAATAGTGGCGCCATCTATTGAAAATCTATGAATCGAAAATCGCATCCGTCAAAAATTGTTCGTTATCCTAATTGTTAGCAATACAATGCCCAGAAATAAATTATTGATGAATGTTTGTTAACCAAAATCAATTTTAAAACTAAACACAGTATAAATAACATAGAAAAGATTTAGCCTTTATCATTGGAGCAAAAAATCCTGGAAAGTGAAACATAAAATATATAAATTTATAATAAACCTACCAAAATCCATTAAAAATCTAAACACAGTATAAATAACATAGAAAAAAAAAGCATACGAAATGTTATACACATTAATAATATGAAAACCAATTAAAAATATATAAATGTATAATAAACTCCTCAGATTTCAGCTATATTCTGTCTTTCATCATAAGAAAACTGAAAAAAATAAAATAAAAATAATTTTAAAAAATAATAAAATAAAATAAAAATAATAATTTAAAAAATAATAAAATAAAATAAAGATAATAATTGAAAAAATAATAAAATAAAAGCTAAAATAAAAAAGACTTCATAAAAAGCTGAAAATACAAGTTTAGCAAAATTTGCACGATCCCAGACTCGAACCCGAGTCTTACGGTGTACCAAATGAACAGTTTTAACGAGCGCGCCACGATTATACACAACACTGTTGAGTAAAGTAAAAAATATACGCAATGAGTTTTTTGGAAAGTTGCTATGGGTTGGTGAATATACATACATTTATGGAGTAAGAGGAGTTTTAAATGAGAAATAAGTTAGCAGGATAGAAGCTTAGTCTTTAACTCTTCAATAGACACAAAGACATAAGCTAGGGGGGTTGCAGTAGCGATTAAAAAAGATTGTGACACTTAGCGTGGTTGATTCGAATTTTCCATCGCGTGTGAGAGTGTCAATATGCCGTTGGATCCGATTTATTTTAGAGTATAAAATCTGACTTGAAAGATTATTATTTTCATTTATTATTCTGGTTTAATATATAACTTGAAACTTTTTGATTTTATTTATTTTTATCTTTTCGCTCGCTGTTTGCCAGCTAACCCTAACGTGGACGCCATATTCAGAGGGGTGATTCCACAAAGTGTAACAGCTTACAAATTGTTGGTTTTTTATTAATTAAAAATCAACGGTAATTAATTTCGATTTTTGAAGTTCTTCAGACCCTCGGCTGTTTTTAAAGACGCCTGTATGTAAAATTTCACGATCGTTGCTCCTAAACTGTGGATTTCTATACAATTACAGAGATACAAACATTCATTTTTATATATTAGATATTGATATATTGTGCATTAATTGCATACATCGTCCATTGTACTTAATTTAAATGTACTCCGTACCGAATCAAGGGTATTCAGCTAGTAGTTGATATAAAACCTTCCATTTCACGATGTCAACTTCACTCTTCTATTTTTTATGTTTTAAAATAAAATTTAACAATCTATTGATAGGGTCTTGTGGAAACGCTTCGCTCTCCTTACACTCATCAGAGGTTTAATCAGAATAATGTTCAAGGAGAAATTTCTTTTTTCGAAATTTTTCATACGAGAATTCCACAATGTGGGAAATAAAACTTCCTTTTCAGGCAAAATTTCCTTCCTGATATTTCAAACTTTCATGCAAAATTACTCTTCTTCTCTACGTTGAATTCCACTCCTCTATATTTCCAAAATTTAGTAAATTATCAATAGGGGCATGTTCAAACGTCTTGGACCATAGGCGTAGCGTGCTTCTAGCTTTTTTTTTTTTTGGGGGGGGGGGATGAACTGAATTCAGTTAGGGCCTTCCTCAGCGCATAGTCTGCCGGACGGTCCTTAAAATATGAATTATTATGATTTTTTTTTAATTGAATAACAATAGAATTGATGTTTGAGTAGTTTTCAAAAGTTATACAATGAGAAAAATAAATATAATATAAATAAAATGAGGAAAAAAATATAGCATCGAATTTTTGTTATAGATCTTATCATTGATAAAAACTATTTTATTGCTAACGACA
Organism: Dolomedes plantarius; assembly: GCA_907164885.2. Classification (NCBI taxonomy): domain Eukaryota; kingdom Metazoa; phylum Arthropoda; class Arachnida; order Araneae; family Dolomedidae; genus Dolomedes; species Dolomedes plantarius. The sequence goes on along the minus strand of OU015499.1, from coordinate 53,127,583 downwards.
TAATCGGAATCTTCAGTTTCACAGTTTGAAAAAGCGGGAAAAAACCAACTTTCTTATAAGTTTTCTACAATTTTCCGATTTTAACTGAACTTCTATTAACGTTAAAATTAATTTGAAGTTAAGATGGCGGGGGGGGGGGGGGTGTGCATCATCGTACGCCGAAATTTTCTAAGGGGGGGGGGGGAGTATGAAAGAGTAGTTTTGAGCAATCAGTGCAAAGCTTAAACCTAATTAAATAGTATATTTAATCAGAACCAATGGGGGGGCGTTATAACCCCCATCAACCTCACCCCTGCGAACATCACTGGGCACGCATCCCCCTGGTACACGCACCAAAGATCCCAAACTGTGCCACGAAAAAACACCCCAGACCATGATTGAGCCACCATGCCCTTGTACAGTTCCAGCCAGGCATGCAGGATCCATGGCTTCATGAGCCTGACGCCATATTCTCAGACTCTCGTCGGCATTAATTAGTCGGAATCGAGACTCATCACTCCATGCTACTCGTTTCCAGTCCTCTACACTCCAGTCTCTGTGCTCTCTTGCCCAGGCAAGACGTGCAGTCCGAAGGCGAGTATAGAGCAATGGTACTCTCGTAGTTCGACGGCTGCCGAAACCCATACGGTAATGCGAGCGTTGCACAGTCCGTTTACTGACTGTACGACTGGCACCGTCATTAAACTGGGTGGTAATTTGAGCTAATGTTTGGCTTCGCTGGCTACGTACAATACGCCTGAGCCGTCTCTTACCACGCATTGTCAAGGCTAATTGTCCTTTTCAGTTTGCCCGATCGCTAGTTTTTTTTCCACCATCCATGTATTCTTGGTATACTCTTGACACTGTCGACCTTGAAAATCCTAGCTGTCTGACGATTTCGGAAATTCAATGGCCCATGCGTCGCGCACCTACGATTTGTCCGGATCGAAGGCGTCTAAATCAGGCAGTTTACCCATACTGTCAATTCCTACAACTAATTCAGAACAACCACAGTACGCGCTATATATGCAGTTACCACAGCGCCCACACTTGCGCATACATGATGCGCAGCGCTACACAATTTGCATAGGCTTTGCTATCCCCAATTCAGTGGCACTTCAGTGTATATATATATATATATATATACAGTCGAACCTCCATATATCGAACTTCCCTATATCGAAATTTTCTATATATCGAACTCTTAGCAAATCTCAATGTTCATTACATAGAAAAATTGTTTCTATATATCGAAAAAATCTCTATATATCGAAATTTTTTTCAAGACAAATTGGAAGATTTTATTCCACTTTAGAATAAAATCTCCCAATTTTTGGCATTTGGAACAATACGTCCTGGACTTCAATTCATGGAAAACGTCCCTGATCAAGGTTTTAGTGGACTGAATAAATACGAACATTTCTTTGAACTTTCCGCAAAACTAACTGTTTAGGAAGATATTTGTAGTTTTTTTTAAAGAATGTAACTGTGATCATAGTAACCAGTCTGCATTATGGCTTTTTTAAATATATGTAGTAATCAATAAATCTTTCATATTAAATAACTAATCCAACAGAGATAGAAATAATATAAATACAGACAAAAAACAAACAGAAATCAAACACTCCGGGCATCCACGCACCAAAGGTAAGATTCTGTATAAGTGCCGGAACTGAACCATAAAACAACATAGAGGTAACCGAAAGGTCTCTTCGTCAGGGAGCCTAACCAAATCAGTTACCTCAAGGGGATCTTTCTGAATAGGATGCAGGTAAGACCAACAGATATCCCAAGGCCCCGAGTCCCCCAAGTTAGCAATTAGTCAAAAGAAAATGAAAAGACAAAAAACAACTTACAGTATGGGCTCAACGCACCGTACATGCAAGCACACAAATAATCCTAATGCAAAGTAAAAGATGCATACACACCCCAATTCCGTAAGTGACGGTTATTACCGTAAGTAGCTGTATATATGTATGTGTGTGTGTGTGTATGTGTGTAAGAAATAAACATCTTCTCATTTTAAATTTAAACTCATTTAGTATTAGGTCTAGGATATAATTTCAGGCAATGTAAAAAAAAAATTCGCCGGTCATATTTTTTTTTTTTGGGGGGGGGGGAATTGCTCGTACTACCCCCCCCCCTGGAGCCGCCCTTGACTGTGGCTATGTAAGAATTGCCCTCCAAACTCTTAAGGGTTCTAATTGCCCTCATTTAATTCATGTTTCACAATGACATTTTGTTTATGTTATCAACATTTTTTAAAGTAAACAATTCATTTCCTGTTTACTTCGCTGACAGTTAAAATTTTGCTGGTGTCAAAATATTCGAAATGAGGAGCTGAATTTGGCGTTTGTAAAGGAATTCCGCAGTTATTACATTTACGAAGAAAAAAAAACCTCTCATATTGTGTGATATCTGAGAACTAAACAGAAATATCTTTTGTTTTCTGCCTTATACACAATTTTACATAGTGTACATTTTACATAATACAAAATACCATAGTGGTTTTACCCATCTGAATAATTACAAACATGAAGAAAACGTAGCCTCGTTTTTATATATTTCGAATTATTCACCAACTTACTACTCGCCTCGTTGCTTCAGATTTATATAACCTTACAAGACCAACTCAACCGCTGGGATCGGTGGCGCGATCCTGTAACCCAAGCTTACGGGGAGCTTGAACTGCGGACAGCGAGGTACCGGGTTGTGGCCTGGGCGGCCGTTTCAGTCAGATCGCGTTTCCCTTAACGCGGCCTCTTGGTTGCTTCAGAACCGGAAATCGCATCTCTTCGGCCCCCAAAGCGTAGACGTACGTTCCAATCCACTGTCTTTCAACGGACGCAGTTCTTTTACTTTTTTTCACACTTTATCTGTCTAATTTGTTACTATTTATTGTTTCTCTATTTCTAGAATTTTGACTACCACCCTTCTTATGTAGAATTTCTCTCTCTCTCTTCCACTGTACCTTAATCTATATATATATATAAAACAGTTTCGTGACTGACAGATAACGCACAGACCAAACCGGTGGACATAAACGGCTGAAATTTTGCATTCTTTTTATAGTGAAAGAAAGATTTTTGAAAAATTCTTCCTATGCTTTGTAACATTCTTTAAAGTTTGTATTTAAAATAATATTCTGATGTTTATAAAATTTATATCACGAGAAAGATCATAAAAATTCCTTTAAAATGAAATCTTTACCTCCATTTTCTGATTTTTGGTCAATTTTTAAAGATTAATTTTTAGAATTTAATTTATTAAATGCTGATCACGTAGTTTCTTTTCTTTTTGTGATACTTTAAATTAATTTTGCGTCACGTGCATAACACCGAAATAAATTGACAAAAAAAATTTTTCTTTCTTTCTAATGCGGCAGACGATTGTACATTACATAAAAAAAAATTAAACTACAGTAAAAGAAATGTTCTTCAAACTGTACTATATTCTTTAGTATGCTCTATTAGATTTAATTTGAATATTTTCTTCTACATTATTTTGTCTATAAAAATTTTCGTTAAGATTTTATATCTATATATATATATATATATATTGATATATTGTGCATTAATTGCAGACATCGTCCATTGTACTTAATTTAAATGTACTCCGTACCGAATCAAGGGTATTCAGCTAGTAGTTGATATAAAACCTTCCATTTCACGATGTCAACTTCACTCTTCTATTTTTTATGTTTTAAAATAAAATTTAACAATCTATTGATAGGGTGTTGTGGAAACGCTTCGCTCTCCTTACACTCATCAGAGGTTTAATCAGAATAATGTTCAAGGAGAAATTTCTTTTTTCGAAATTTTTCATACGAGAATTCCACAATGTGGGAAATAAAACTTCCTTTTCAGGCAAAATTTCCTTCCTGATATTTCAAACTTTCATGCATAATTACTCTTCTTCTCTACGTTGAATTCCATTCCTCTATATTTCCAAAATAAATTGACAAAAATTGTTTTTCTTTCTTTCTAATGCGGCAGACGATTGTACATTACATAAAAAAAAATTAAACTACAGTAAAAGAAATGTTCTTCAAACTGTACTATATTCTTTAGTATGCTCTATTAGATTTAATTTGAATATTTTCTTCTACATTATTTTGTCTATAAAAATTTTCGTTAAGATTTTATATATATATATATATATATACTAGCTGAAGTACCCGTCATTGCCCGGGATTTTAACAATATTTGTTAACCAAAATCAACACAGTATAAATAACATAGAAAAAGTATATGTGAAATGTTATACACATCTCAGAATTAAGGAATTTCAGCATTTCATCATTGAAGCACTAAAATCTGAAAAGGAAAAATGTCAAATTGTCTAATGTTTGCTAACCAAAATTAATTTAAAACGAAACACGTTATAAATAACATAGAAAAAACATGTGAAATCTTATACACATGAATAAAATTAAAACCCAATAAAAAAATATATAAAATTATAATAAACTCCTCAGAATTCAGCTAGATTTAGCCTTTTATCATTTGGGCAAAAAAAGAAGCTGAAATTACAGGTTTAGCTGAAATTTCCAATAGAACCATGATATGACTCTAGCGTTGCCTCTTAAAAAATGAAGTGTTTGATTGAGGGCTGCAAACCATTCAACTCCTCTCCCCATTAAACTGCTATAAACATCCTCTACATATTAAATTCCTTTTCTCTACATAATAAACTCCTCAGAATTTTGGTAGATTCAGCCTTTTATCATAGTACCACTTAAACCTGAAACATCCTCTCCAGAAATATAAATTTATTAATTACAATAATTAAACTCACGCAAATGTATGAATTACATAAGTTTTTTAACCAACATTTTAATAATTCGTAAATGAAAAAGCATATGAAAATAAAGATAATAAGAACTTCCGGAATCGAAATTAATTACCCTTAATTTTTAATTAATAAAAAACCAACATAATATGAATAAAAACGATAGTTGTTTAAAAGCATATGAAAATAAAGCTATTATAAAGATAATAATAAAAAAAGCATATGAAAATAATGCTCGCGTATGAAGTTAACTTTATGATATAAAGATAGTAATAATAATATAAACCGCGTGCATAAAATATTTAGCTTTTCAAGCGAAATAAATTAATTTTTAGAAAAAAACTACTTTTAATCGAGAAATTAAATACATTGCACAAAATTTTGATTTTACCAACTTTCTACCCTACAATTTATACCCTACTTCTTTGAAGTTGGGTGTTGAAACATCCTCTTTGAAAAATTTACACCCTACTTCTTTTAAATAGAGTTTAAATATAAAGTTTTAACAGCGAATTGAATGCCAATTAAAAATTATTGTTGTTTAAAATCATATGAAAATTACGCTATTATAAAGACAAAAAAAAGCATAGGAAAATAATGCGTGCGCATGAAGTTAACGTTACGATATAAAAATAGTAACAATAATATGTATATATAAAACAGTTCCGTGACTGACTGACTGATTGACTGACTGACTGACATACAACGTACAGACCAAACCGCGGGAAATAAAAGGGCTGAAATTTTGCATGGCGATTCTTCTTATAGTGTAGGAGTGCACTTAGAAAGATTTTTGAAAAATTCTTAGATTTTTTTAAAATTAAATTTTTGAGTTGTTTTAGTAATTTTTTTAAGTTTGCATTTAAAATAATAATAATTTGAGGGTTATAAAATTCATATGATGAAAAAGATCATAAAAATTCCTTTAATATGAAATCTTTTTCGAATCTTTACCTCCATTTTATGATTTTTGGTGAATTTTTAAAGATTCATTTTTAGAATTTAACCTTTTACATGCCACACTATGATCAAGGAATAAAGTACCATATTTTGCTGCGTAACTTTGGTCGATAACTTCCAGAAAGTCGGTCCAACAGGTGTACTCCACTCATTCCTTTATTATATAATTTTATAATGTAAGGTTAAGGAAAATCGACTTTTATTTTAGCTCGGACATATCTTTTTGCTCTTCCTAATGGTTCGTGAGTGATAAAATTTGATGTAATAGTTACAACAAAACTATCGTTCCAATGGCCCATATAAACTTCTCCACCGCATCGGTAATCAAACTCTCCACGTTGAAATTTCGATATTTCTTTTGCTGTTTTAAGAGAACATTGTCCCGTTCTGGAATCTCGCACTGTGCCGATTGCCTTAAAGCCTTTGTTAGATAAATCTGTCAGCAGACTGTTCGATGTAAAAAAAGTTATCGAAAAATATTTTGCGTTTCTCTGGATTGTCAATAAAAGATAATAGTTCGGAGACAACTTTTGATCCAAGTTTCAAATTTTCATTTTTCGAACTTTTTCTACCGTAGATAGACATACCATAATGATAACCATTTGCTGAGCAGATCATCCAAACTTTTAAACCAAAGCGAATTGGCTTTCCACGTATGAACACCTTAGCCGAACGATGCCCATAACACGGAACCATGGATTCATCGATACTCATATTTTCATGAAAAAATCCAAATCGACGAAAATTTTTTCCAACCTCTTTATAAAAGGGAGAAATTTTTCCTAATTTATCGCCTGGTTCCAATTTACTATTATCAACAATGTGGAAATACTTTTTTAACATCCGAAATTTATTTCTGGGCATTGTATTGTTAACAATTAGGATATGCAAATCTTCCTGAGAGCTCCAATATGTATTTTCATCAGGTACTGAGTGGTAGCCACTAAACAACAGTAATCCAAGAAACTGCCGAATGTCATTTGCGTCGACGTCTAAAGAGTCTCCTTATTGTAGGGCGTACAGCTTTGTAAGTTCGGCTGAATTTTCTAAGTAATCAGACGGCAGAATCACTGATTCACGGCAGAATCACTGATCACGTGTGATATCACTGCTTTTGTATATCGTTACATGCCAATGTTCCTTTTCTGGAACATTGCATTTTTACGCAGTCTTGAGGAAATATTTCTTGTTATTATTTTAATTTATTTTATTAATTCGTTAAACTTGTCCTTTGCAAGTACGATGGGGAAATGTTTGGGTGGATTTGAATTTTTAGGAATTTTATAGAATTTTTTTTCTTACGTACTGTAAAAATTGTGAAAAAAGCTGATTTTTAGAAATTTTTCTACGCTAAAATATTCATATTTGAAAAAAAAAAGTCAAAAAATCAATCATGCCTTCTATAATATACGGTAATTTTTTCAAACTGACAGATATCACAGTTTATTTTTAAAAAAATATTAAAGATGGTGTTCCAAAAAAGGAACATTGGCATGTAAAAGGTTAATTTATTAAACGCTGATCATGTGATTTCTTTTTCTGTTACTTTAAATAAATTTATCTTCACATAACAACGAAATAGGCAAAAAAATACTTTTTTTCTTGCTAATGCGGCAGACGATTGGACATTATTCAAAAAAATATTAAAATAATGTAAAAGATATGTTCCTCAAACTGTACTACATTAACTGTACTATATTCTTTAGTATGTCCTATGAGATTTAATTTGAATATTTTCTTCTACATTATTTTGTCTATAAAAATATCCCTTACGATTTTTTATTAATATATTTTTTTGTTTTTTTACATCAATCGTATACATTGATCGTCGTATTTATTATATATATATATATATATATATATATATATATTGGCATTAATTGCATACACTGACATTGTATTTAATTTGAATGTACCGTTCGTTTAGGAACACCTCCTAAACGAACGTTTAGGAAGTTTTGGTTTATGGAATACTAAAAGTTTAAAATAGTGGCGCCATCTATTGAAAATCTATGAATCGAAAATCGCATCCGTCAAAAATTGTTCGTTATCCTAATTGTTAGCAATACAATGCCCAGAAATAAATTATTGATGAATGTTTGTTAACCAAAATCAATTTTAAAACTAAACACAGTATAAATAACATAGAAAAGATTTAGCCTTTATCATTGGAGCAAAAAATCCTGGAAAGTGAAACATAAAATATATAAATTTATAATAAACCTACCAAAATCCATTAAAAATCTAAACACAGTATAAATAACATAGAAAAAAAAAAGCATACGAAATGTTATACACATTAATAATATGAAAACCAATTAAAAATATATAAATGTATAATAAACTCCTCAGATTTCAGCTATATTCTGTCTTTCATCATAAGAAAACTGAAAAAAATAAAATAAAAATAATTTTAAAAAATAATAAAATAAAATAAAAATAATAATTTAAAAAATAATAAAATAAAATAAAGATAATAATTGAAAAAATAATAAAATAAAAGCTAAAATAAAAAAGACTTCATAAAAAGCTGAAAATACAAGTTTAGCAAAATTTGCACGATCCCAGACTCGAACCCGAGTCTTACGGTGTACCAAATGAACAGTTTTAACGAGCGCGCCACGATTATACACAACACTGTTGAGTAAAGTAAAAAATATACGCAATGAGTTTTTTGGAAAGTTGCTATGGGTTGGTGAATATACATACATTTATGGAGTAAGAGGAGTTTTAAATGAGAAATAAGTTAGCAGGATAGAAGCTTAGTCTTTAACTCTTCAATAGACACAAAGACATAAGCTAGGGGGGTTGCAGTAGCGATTAAAAAAGATTGTGACACTTAGCGTGGTTGATTCGAATTTTCCATCGCGTGTGAGAGTGTCAATATGCCGTTGGATCCGATTTATTTTAGAGTATAAAATCTGACTTGAAAGATTATTATTTTCATTTATTATTCTGGTTTAATATATAACTTGAAACTTTTTGATTTTATTTATTTTTATCTTTTCGCTCGCTGTTTGCCAGCTAACCCTAACGTGGACGCCATATTCAGAGGGGTGATTCCACAAAGTGTAACAGCTTACAAATTGTTGGTTTTTTATTAATTAAAAATCAACGGTAATTAATTTCGATTTTTGAAGTTCTTCAGACCCTCGGCTGTTTTTAAAGACGCCTGTATGTAAAATTTCACGATCGTTGCTCCTAAACTGTGGATTTCTATACAATTACAGAGATACAAACATTCATTTTTATATATTAGATATTGATATATTGTGCATTAATTGCATACATCGTCCATTGTACTTAATTTAAATGTACTCCGTACCGAATCAAGGGTATTCAGCTAGTAGTTGATATAAAACCTTCCATTTCACGATGTCAACTTCACTCTTCTATTTTTTATGTTTTAAAATAAAATTTAACAATCTATTGATAGGGTCTTGTGGAAACGCTTCGCTCTCCTTACACTCATCAGAGGTTTAATCAGAATAATGTTCAAGGAGAAATTTCTTTTTTCGAAATTTTTCATACGAGAATTCCACAATGTGGGAAATAAAACTTCCTTTTCAGGCAAAATTTCCTTCCTGATATTTCAAACTTTCATGCAAAATTACTCTTCTTCTCTACGTTGAATTCCACTCCTCTATATTTCCAAAATTTAGTAAATTATCAATAGGGGCATGTTCAAACGTCTTGGACCATAGGCGTAGCGTGCTTCTAGCTTTTTTTTTTTTTTGGGGGGGGGGATGAACTGAATTCAGTTAGGGCCTTCCTCAGCGCATAGTCTGCCGGACGGTCCTTAAAATATGAATTATTATGATTTTTTTTTAATTGAATAACAATAGAATTGATGTTTGAGTAGTTTTCAAAAGTTATACAATGAGAAAAATAAATATAATATAAATAAAATGAGGAAAAAAATATAGCATCGAATTTTTGTTATAGATCTTATCATTGATAAAAACTATTTTATTGCTAACGACATAATCGGAATCTTCAGTTTCACAGTTTGAAAAAGCGGGAAAAAACCAACTTTCTTATAAGTTTTCTACAATTTTCCGATTTTAACTGAACTTCTATTAACGTTAAAATTAATTTGAAGTTAAGATGGCGGGGGGGGGGGGGTGTGCATCATCGTACGCCGAAATTTTCTAAGGGGGGGGGGGAGTATGAAAGAGTAGTTTTGAGCAATCAGTGCAAAGCTTAAACCTAATTAAATAGTATATTTAATCAGAACCAATGGGGGGGCGTTATAACCCCCATCAACCTCACCCCTGCGAACATCACTGGGCACGCATCCCCCTGGTACACGCACCAAAGATCCCAAACTGTGCCACGAAAAAACACCCCAGACCATGATTGAGCCACCATGCCCTTGTACAGTTCCAGCCAGGCATGCAGGATCCATGGCTTCATGAGCCTGACGCCATATTCTCAGACTCTCGTCGGCATTAATTAGTCGGAATCGAGACTCATCACTCCATGCTACTCGTTTCCAGTCCTCTACACTCCAGTCTCTGTGCTCTCTTGCCCAGGCAAGACGTGCAGTCCGAAGGCGAGTATAGAGCAATGGTACTCTCGTAGTTCGACGGCTGCCGAAACCCATACGGTAATGCGAGCGTTGCACAGTCCGTTTACTGACTGTACGACTGGCACCGTCATTAAACTGGGTGGTAATTTGAGCTAATGTTTGGCTTCGCTGGCTACGTACAATACGCCTGAGCCGTCTCTTACCACGCATTGTCAAGGCTAATTGTCCTTTTCAGTTTGCCCGATCGCTAGTTTTTTTTCCACCATCCATGTATTCTTGGTATACTCTTGACACTGTCGACCTTGAAAATCCTAGCTGTCTGACGATTTCGGAAATTCAATGGCCCATGCGTCGCGCACCTACGATTTGTCCGGATCGAAGGCGTCTAAATCAGGCAGTTTACCCATACTGTCAATTCCTACAACTAATTCAGAACAACCACAGTACGCGCTATATATGCAGTTACCACAGCGCCCACACTTGCGCATACATGATGCGCAGCGCTACACAATTTGCATAGGCTTTGCTATCCCCAATTCAGTGGCACTTCAGTGTGTGTATATATATATATATATATATATATATATATATATATATATACAGTCGAACCTCCATATATCGAACTTCCCTATATCGAAATTTTCTATATATCGAACTCTTAGCAAATCTCCATGTTCATTACATAGAAAAATTGTTTCTATATATCGAAAAAATCTCTATATATCGAAATTTTTTTCAAGACAAATTGGAAGATTTTATTCCACTTTAGAATAAAATCTCCCAATTTTTGGCATTTGGAACAATACGTCCTGGACTTCAATTCATGGAAAACGTCCCTGATCAAGGTTTTAGTGGACTGAATAAATACGAACATTTCTTTGAACTTTCCGCAAAACTAACTGTTTAGGAAGATATTTGTAGTTTTTTTTAAAGAATGTAACTGTGATCATAGTAACCAGTCTGCATTATGGCTTTTTTAAATATATGTAGTAATCAATAAATCTTTCATATTAAATAACTAATCCAACAGAGATAGAAATAATATAAATACAGACAAAAAACAAACAGAAATCAAACACTCCGGGCATCCACGCACCAAAGGTAAGATTCTGTATAAGTGCCGGAACTGAACCATAAAACAACATAGAGGTAACCGAAAGGTCTCTTCGTCAGGGAGCCTAACCAAATCAGTTACCTCAAGGGGATCTTTCTGAATAGGATGCAGGTAAGACCAACAGATATCCCAAGGCCCCGAGTCCCCCAAGTTAGCAATTAGTCAAAAGAAAATGAAAAGACAAAAAACAACTTACAGTATGGGCTCAACGCACCGTACATGCAAGCACACAAATAATCCTAATGCAAAGTAAAAGATGCATACACACCCCAATTCCGTAAGTGACGGTTATTACCGTAAGTAGCTGTATATATGTATGTGTGTGTGTGTGTATGTGTGTAAGAAATAAACATCTTCTCATTTTAAATTTAAACTCATTTAGTATTAGGTCTAGGATATAATTTCAGGCAATGTAAAAAAAAAATTCGCCGGTCATATTTTTTTTTTTTTGGGGGGGGGGGGAATTGCTCGTACTACCCCCCCCCCCTGGAGCCGCCCTTGACTGTGGCTATGTAAGAATTGCCCTCCAAACTCTTAAGGGTTCTAATTGCCCTCATTTAATTCATGTTTCACAATGACATTTTGTTTATGTTATCAACATTTTTTAAAGTAAACAATTCATTTCCTGTTTACTTCGCTGACAGTTAAAATTTTGCTGGTGTCAAAATATTCGAAATGAGGAGCTGAATTTGGCGTTTGTAAAGGAATTCCGCAGTTATTACATTTACGAAGAAAAAAAAACCTCTCATATTGTGTGATATCTGAGAACTAAACAGAAATATCTTTTGTTTTCTGCCTTATACACAATTTTACATAGTGTACATTTTACATAATACAAAATACCATAGTGGTTTTACCCATCTGAATAATTACAAACATGAAGAAAACGTAGCCTCGTTTTTATATATTTCGAATTATTCACCAACTTACTACTCGCCTCGTTGCTTCAGATTTATATAACCTTACAAGACCAACTCAACCGCTGGGATCGGTGGCGCGATCCTGTAACCCAAGCTTACGGGGAGCTTGAACTGCGGACAGCGAGGTACCGGGTTGTGGCCTGGGCGGCCGTTTCAGTCAGATCGCGTTTCCCTTAACGCGGCCTCTTGGTTGCTTCAGAACCGGAAATCGCATCTCTTCGGCCCCCAAAGCGTAGACGTACGTTCCAATCCACTGTCTTTCAACGGACGCAGTTCTTTTACTTTTTTTCACACTTTATCTGTCTAATTTGTTACTATTTATTGTTTCTCTATTTCTAGAATTTTGACTACCACCCTTCTTATGTAGAATTTCTCTCTCTCTCTTCCACTGTACCTTAATCTATATATATATATAAAACAGTTTCGTGACTGACAGATAACGCACAGACCAAACCGGTGGACATAAACGGCTGAAATTTTGCATTCTTTTTATAGTGAAAGAAAGATTTTTGAAAAATTCTTCCTATGCTTTGTAACATTCTTTAAAGTTTGTATTTAAAATAATATTCTGATGTTTATAAAATTTATATCACGAGAAAGATCATAAAAATTCCTTTAAAATGAAATCTTTACCTCCATTTTCTGATTTTTGGTCAATTTTTAAAGATTAATTTTTAGAATTTAATTTATTAAATGCTGATCACGTAGTTTCTTTTCTTTTTGTGATACTTTAAATTAATTTTGCGTCACGTGCATAACACCGAAATAAATTGACAAAAAAATTTTTCTTTCTTTCTAATGCGGCAGACGATTGTACATTACATAAAAAAAAATTAAACTACAGTAAAAGAAATGTTCTTCAAACTGTACTATATTCTTTAGTATGCTCTATTAGATTTAATTTGAATATTTTCTTCTACATTATTTTGTCTATAAAAATTTTAGTTAAGATTATATATATATATATATATATATATATATATATATATATATATATATATATATATATATATATATATATTGATATATTGTGCATTAATTGCATACATCGTCCATTGTACTTTATTTAAATGTACACCGTACCGAATCAAGGGTATTCAGCTAGTAGTTGATATAAAACCTTCCATTTCACGATGTCAACTTCACTCTTCTATTTTTTATGTTTTAAAATAAAATTTAACAATCTATTGATAGGGTCTTGTGGAAACGCTTCGCTCTCCTTACACTCATCAGAGGTTTAATCAGAATAATGTTCAAGGAGAAATTTCTTTTTTTCGAAATTTTTCATACGAGAATTCCACAATGTGGGAAATAAAACTTCCTTTTCATGCAAAATTTCCTTCCTGATATTTCAAACTTTCATGCAAAATTACTCTTCTTCTCTACGTTGAATTCCACTCCTCTATATTTCCAAAATTTAGTAAATTATCAATAGGGGCATGTTCAAACGTCTTGGACCATAGGCGTAGCGTGCTTCTAGCTTTTTTTTTTTTTGGTGGGGGGGGGGATGAACTGAATTCAGTTAGGGCCTTCCTCAGCGCATAGTCTGCCGGACGGTCCTTAAAATATGAATTATTATGATTTTTTTTTAATTGAATAACAATAGAATTGATGAAAAGTTATGATGATTGAAAAGTTATACAATGAGAAAAATAAATATAATATAAATAAAATGAGGAAAAAAATATAGCATCGAATTTTTGTTATAGATCTTATCATTGAAAAATCTATTTTATTGCTAACGACATAATCGGAATCTTCGTCTGTGCAGGAGAGAGCAAGCTAGTGTGGTGACAAGACAGACAGAGAGAGACAGGGGTCCGGCGTGGATGTCGATTTTGTCTCGGACCAGAGTTTGACGTGTGCGGAGAAGCCACGTGGAGGTGATTGTGTTTTGTTTGGAGGAGCGCCTTACAGGTGTGAATTAATTGAGTTGGCTGGAGGCCATGAATGCACTGGAGGTGCAAAACTCATAGGAGTTAATGTAAATATGTAAATACGCTAAAGAATAAAGGTGCTTGTTTTACGTTCCTTAATCCAGCGTATTCTCGGTGATTTCTGAGGGAACCGGGTGGCTAGGAATTAGCCATAGTTCGGCGCGCTATCGAAATAGACTGGGCAGTGAAGACGAATTGCCCCAGTATATGATAATATGTATTGATATTTCTTTTTTTTAGGAATAAGTTAAAATGTCAATTATTTTCAAAAAGTTATAAATATATTTTAATTTGGTCAATAAAAATTATTAAAAACACTTGATTATTAATTAAATTTTCCTTGGATCGAAAAGTACTTTTGTTCATCTTTATTATTAAAAAAATAAATAAAAAATTTGTAAGTTAAAAAAAATCATCATTGTAGGATTGAATATTTTTTAAAAATACGATCTAAAATAAAGCAATGAAAAAATTTTGACTTTTTTTGGGGTCGCGACATGAACATATTTCTCAAATTTGGGTAACGGCTTAAAAAGGTTAAGAACCACTGGTCTAGGAGATAGGGAGAGGTCGGCCATCTTGGATTTTCCGACGATTTGGCGCGTTTTGTTGGGGGCGATAATTATTGCATACTAGTAAACCCCGCTGGCAACTTCTCTGGCCAATGAAATTGCGTCGATCAAACGACCGGTTACAGTTAAAATGATCTAACAAATTTATAAAATATTTAAGGTAAAAGAAATATAATTTCGGTTCAACTTTTATTTTTCTTTATATGTGTATATATATATGTGTGTATATATATATATATATATATATATATATATATATATATATATATATATATATATATATATATATATATGTGTGTGTGTATATATATATATGCATAAATATATATATATATATATATGCATATATATATGTGTGTGTGTATATATATATATATGCATGCATATATATATATATATATATATATATATATATATATATATATATATATATATATATATATATATATATATATATATGCATAAATATATATATATATATATATGCATATATATATATATATATATATATATATATATATATATATATATATATATATATATATATATATATATATGTTGTTGTTGTTTCTAATGCCCCCTGAGCATTCTAGTCTTGGGCTGAAGTTTGTGACTCCGGTTTATATGGCACCACAAGAGTCGTAGTCCATCTTAGCTAGCTGACAGCTTAATTTTGACCGAGCCCCCCCCCCCATGAGCGACATCTTGGGGGGATCGTACCCTCTCCCACCCTATCTGACCTCATAGAGGGACTTTCCGGTCTTTGGACTCAAGGTGCCCATATCCAGCCTAGAGACGGAGGCATTTACTGTTGCGCGTCGGGATATGTCTATATGTATATATATATATATATATATATATATATATATATATATATATATATATATACAGTGATTTCCGCTTATAAGAATCACGTTTGTTATTACTGTTTTTGATTCTTAAAGCCGAAATTTAGGTTTTTGGACAGGCACACACACACACACATATATACATATATTAGATAATTTACCATAAAATACTCTTTAATTTACGTTAATTATCTTTTATTAAAATTATTTTATAATTTTAAAAATACAACTTAATTTTTAGACCTATAAGTAGATACACATGATTATAGTAAGAGAAGAAAAAATCCAATATTTGTTACAACATACCTGTTTAACATTTTTAACATTTCAACTACAGGAAGAAGGGAGCAAGATTAAGTTTTCTTTGGTAGTTTGACACAATGAAGTTTTAAGGACGCTGTTTATACCTCTTTCAATACTAATATTCTCAGACAAAGATTCACCTTCTAGGTTTACGTTTCACGGTTTGATGACGTGCTGAATCTACTAATGTCACGTTTGCCTAAGTGATAGTGGACACTTCGCCGAAGATTTATGTGTTTCAGAATCCAGGAAGCCGCAACCAAAATGTGAGAGGTGGGAAAAAAGAGTCACTATTTTTGTTTGTCAGTGGAGTAAAGTGAAATCGGGCCCGGACGGGTAAAGATGCCCCAGGGTGAAGCTAATAGGACAGTGTTGTGCTAAAACGTTCAAGGGGAAACTATTATGTTATGTCTAACAAAGAAAGGGATGAATTTTATGACTATATTCCATCCGATCTTATCAATCTTTATTAAAAAAAAAAAAAGAAATTTGTGTCTTTTGAGGGTTTAAGTGGCTTTTTTGGAAAAATGAAAGGAAAGCGAAGAGTGTAAACGGATTCTTAAAACCAGTGGACTGATTCTTTAAACCGAAAATTTTAACATGGAAATAATACATTTGCTTTTGTTTTCGCGATATTGATTCTTATAACCACTGATCACTATAAGCGGTGGTTACTGTATATATATATATATATATATATATATGATGATGAGTCAATTTGACTCCTAGATTTTATGTCAAGAACGAGTTCTGTTTTTATTTCCTTTAAATACTTTTATTATTTACAGATATTAGTAATTATTAAGTGAAAATGTATACTTGTATGAATATATAACTTCATTAACTGAACATATACCTTGTTTTAAAAGTTGTATAATTATTTTATATTAAAAGATATACAAAAAGATGTATATATTTATCACGAGGGCTAATTTTTGTCATGTTATTTCAAACGCAAAATTGTTTAACATCTAGGTGTGTATCTGATTATATGTTTCTGTGACATAAAAAAAAAGACTGTGACTGCCCAAAAAGTCGGCTTAGTAGTTTAAATATATAGATGTAGTTAGTTTCTTTATGCAACGATTATTAAATTTGGATAATTAAAATTAACAGAGCAAGACTTGATTATACTAAATCGTTACCACATTTAAATCCTATCATTATTATTAAAATGAATGGTTAGAACAATTAAGTATATTAAGAGCATTGTGTCTAAAATGAAATGCAATAACCCAAAGAATCAATAAAATTAGCACTAAGTTCGATTGCTGGATGCACCTCAGTGAAGGTTGTGAATCGTGAATTAAAATATTTAAAATTAAACTTGATTTTCCTTATTGATAAAAGAAAACCTGAAATAAAAATCACCTATAAAGGAAACTAAAAGAAAAAACTACACGGCAATAGAATAACATGACGAAACTTTACAATAAAAATAACATGATTTATTAACACATAATATGATCAACAAATACAAGGTCTTTAGGATATTATTTTGAAACTATGCTATAAAATAACGTGCCGATCAAATCAATTATCAATTTCAAGAGGACTCTATTACCTCTGCCGATTAAATCAATTAAAAATTTCATAGTGCAAGAAGAAAAATATAAAACTCAAAGGTGCGGTTGGTAAAACAAAAGAAAAAAACCTAAAGCTTAAATATTAAAAAAAAAGGGGAAATTAAAATTACCGTCTGCTGACATTTTAGAAACTAAAGAGATGAGGTTAAGGGCCAGGACATGGACCAAATTAATTATTTACTATTATATTACAAAATTCAGTGTTTACCATTATGGTAATTATTTAATATAATTTATCTACACAACATTTACTGTAGCTTTGTTCAAGCTACCATGCACTTTACCACCTTGCGCACGACAGTCTTTTACACAAGAACTTACTCATAACTTAAAAAGTCAATAACATATCCTGTGAGGATGTCGATAACACATCCTACACCTATGAGTGATGTATGGCCTGATGTTAACTATGTTCTATTAAAATTAACACTTATATCTAAAATTTCAGCAGAACTAGAAACACCACTTTGATATGCCTGTTTAATCTCACTATAGATTTCAGTAAATATACTTTCAGATGCCAAAGCATATTCACCATCTAAATGTCTTGCACACTTACCATATGCTGTTGATGAAAAGGGTTGAATATTCATCACCATACAAAAAATTTTCAATGCCTGTATAACCTTTCCCAGCATGTGAAAAGGCTCGGGTAATTCTCAAATTCACATTATGACTGGCAATTCCAGTCTTCAAAGAGGAATTCATCACTGTTTTGTTTTCTTCACAGTAACTACATGTCAATTTCAAACTGTATGAAAACCCGAAATGGTTTCCAAGTTCAAGTTTTAATATTTGATTTTCACAGTCAAAACACTAAGCACATTTTAAGTAGCACAAACATGTTATCGCATTTTTGACAGCACAGAGTAAAGTGTGAAAACAAACAAAAATACAAATCTACTAAAAACTAATGTAGTAAATCTACTAATCTACTAAAAGAAAATATATTTCTTAGACAATCAATATGAATAATTCTGTTACGACTTAATTGTTCAGCATTTTGAGTTATCACATAAATCATTAGAAATAACAATGATACACTCGTAAAAATCGTGAAAATAATATAAAAAATGAAGAAATAACCAGCAAAGCGATGACCGAAACGTAAACAAAAGTAAATAACTTTGTAAAAGTGAATTTCACACTCTTATTTGTGCGTTTCGATTGATATTTAGGCATTAAAAATGTATTAAGTTTATACCTAAAATAATACACTCGTAAAAATCGTGAAAATAACCAGTAAACAAGCGATTACCAAAACGTAAACAAAAGCTAACTTTGTAAAAGTTTGCCACATAAACACGTTGGCGAGAAAAATTTTCCACTTTTGCCTAACACAGTAAAATCGTAAACATTGGCGCAAAAAAATCCAAGATGGCTGACCTGGTCCCATTTTCTAGACTCGTCCCACTAGATGAATGCAACTTTTTCCCTGGCGAATTTAATTCCCCAGCACTTGAACCTAGTAAGCAATTGTAACTGAAAAGATAAATAGTTGGTATTAGGCACGATAGATGGCAGCACCTATCCACTCAGTAAAGGCAGTAAATCGAATTGCCATATCGATTACAAAGTAATAAGAAACTTACGAAATTTGGGAAGAAATTCTAAAATATTGAGATGTTGGTAATTTATTATTATGCAGTATAAAAGAAATATGTAGTGTTTGAAGATGTTTTGTATTTATCATATAATTATAATTTTTTGTGTTTTGCATGTGTAAATATTAACTGTAATGTCATACGGTAACTGTGCTTACCATATATCACTGCAACCGACAGGTTAACTGCTAGAGACATTGTGTTGTTGTCGCAGTCAGTAAGTTTTGTCGTGCTTGTACTGCCGCGCGAGTTATCTGCTGCAATTTCGTGTTTGAGTCCGAGTTAATAAAATTGGTGAATTCGTCTATAGAGTGATGTCGTTGATTGTTTAATCCTGTATACACGCAACCGAAATAGAACATACTTTACAAACCCACACTTTTAAATATACACTGCTGGCCACTGTAAATGCAACACCCTGAAGGAAACATGCAAATAACATGAAATTTACAACATGCATTAGCAGAGGTGAGATATGCAAATGATTAGAATTTCAGCTCAGACGCACATCACGCGCGCCTGTGGCGCCACTTCAAAGCGCTATTTAAGGTTTGGAGATTTCGACGATTTCAAGTTCGGCAATTGTGTTTTTCTTGTGTTTTTTTCAAAAAAACGATCAATTATGCCTCGTCGAGAACAGCGATCATCTTTTGATCAAGTATCCGAGTTCGACAGAAAAAGGATAGTGGCCTACCGAGATTGTGGATTATCTTTCAGGGAAATCGGTAGTCGTGTTGGACGAAACCAAACAACTGTAATGCAGAATTTGTGATCGTTGGATGCAGGAGTGTACGACGGACCGGCGTGTTCGATCGCATCCACCTCAGCGCACCACTTCACGTGATGACAGGCAAATTGTGCGCATGGCAGTGAGGGATCGCTCAGTCACATCACGAACCATAGCACAGCACATGCAGTCTGTAACGCATCATCCAGTGTCTGCGCGTACCATTCGACGCCGTTTACAGCAGAGTGGTCTGTCCGCAAGACGTCCATTGCTTTGTCTACCCTTGACGCAGAACCACAGACGTCTCCGCCGCCAATGGTGCATGACAGAAGGATGTGGACGGCAGAATGGAATGAAATTGTCTTTACTGACGAGTCACGCTTCTGTCTGCAACACCACGATGGTCGCATTCGAGTCTGGAGACACCGTGAAGAGAGGATGCTGAACAGCTGCGTTATGCACCGCCACACAGGTCCTGCACCGGGTATTATGGTATGGGGCGATATTGGATATCACTCTCGCACACCTCTAGTACGCATTGCCGATACTTTAAGCAGCCAGCGCTACATCTCCGAGGTGTTGGAGCCAGTTGTCCTTCCTTACCTTCAGGGCTTGCCCACAGCCATATTTCAACAGGATAATGCGCGACCACACGTGGCACGCATTGTCCAACGGTCCTTCGTCAATCGCCAGATTGAATTGCTTCCCTAGCCGCCTCGCTCTCCGGATCTTTCGCCGATAGAAAACATGTGGTCCATGGTTGCTCTACGATTGACCCAGATTCCATCCCCAGCTGCCACAGCAGATCAACTTTGGCAACGTGTGGAAGCTGCTTGATCTGCTGTACCCCAAGAACTCATCCAAAGTCTCTTTGAATCAATGCCGAGGCGTGTGGCAGCGGTGATCTCCAACAATGGTGGCTACTCTAGCTACTGATTTTGGCAGGAACCACACTTCACACAAGTCTATAAATTTAATCATTTGATACTTGGTCAACATGTTATCTACAAAATAAATTTTGTTGTGATATCTCTTGTCTTTCTTGGTGTTGCAATTTGCGTGGCCAGCAGTGTATTTTAATCCATACCTTTTTTGTAGACCGTTTGAAAATACCGTTAATTACCTATACTGACACTAGATCGCAATACTAATCATGAGATAGAGGCCTTGCAGTTATATTTTCTATTTCCTTTTGTATAAAATTTCTACTTAAGCTGAAAGTATTGTACAACATAGAATATATATAAATCTTATACTCTGAAATTTTATTTGTGTAAAAATAATAAACTGTAGTTTTGTTACACACGTGGATTCAATTATGAATATAACATCTGTATGGCAAATTACAGACAATCGTTCTTTTATTATTTAACTTAACCAAATTTCGATTGAAACAGAATGTTTTTTTAAACAAAACTTTTCACTCCAGATATATGTTCAATATATCTGGACAAAACCCCAGATGGAGAAGTAGGTTTTAAGGATCAATTACACACCCTTAAAAAACAGTCTAAAAATCTAATGAAATAAAAATTCCAAAGTAGAATATTGCCACCACCTCCACAAAATTTTTCCTAAAAGTAATTATATTTGCTCATGTAGGAGTCCAAGACATAGGCATATCGTCGGGGGGGAGGGGGCACGTGCCCAGTGACGTACGCAGGGGGGAGGTTGATGGGGGTTATAACGCCCCTCCCCATTGGTTCTGATTACATACATTATTTAATTAGGTTTAAGCTTTGCACTGATTGCTCAAAACTACTCTTTCATAGTACCCCCCCCCCTTCGAAAATTTCGGCGTACGCTGCTGCACGTGCCCCCTCCCTCACTCCGCCAACTTAACTTCAAATTAATTTTAACGTTAATAGAAGTTCAGTTAAAATCGGAAAATTGTAGAAAACTTATAAGAAAGTTGGTTTTTTTCCGGTTTTTTAAACTGTGAAACTGAAGATTCCGATTATGTCGTTAACCTTAAAATAGTTTTTAACAATGATAAGATCTATAACAAAAATTCGATGCTATTATTTTTTTTCTCATTTTATTTATATTATATTTATTTTTCTCATTGTAAAACTTTTGAATACTGCTCAAACATCAATTGTATTGTTATTCAATTTTTAAAAAATCATAATAATTCATATTTTAAGAACCGTCCGCAGTCTGTGCGCTGAGGAGGGCCCTAACTGAATTCAGTTCATCCCCCCCCCCAAAAAAAAAAAGCTAGAAGCACGCTACGCCTATGGTCCAAGACGTTTGAACATGCCCCTATTGATAATTCACTAAATTTTGGAAATATAGAGGAATGGAATTTAACGTAGAGATGAAGAGTAATTTTGCATGAAAGTTTGAAATATAAGGAAGGAAATTTTGCCTGAAAAGGAAGTTTTATTTCCCACATCGTGGAATTCTGGTATGAAAAATTTCGAAACAAGAAATTTCTGCTTGAATATTATTCTGATTAAACCTCTGATGAGTGTAAGGAGAGCGAAGCGTTTACACAAGACCCTATCACACAGATTGTTAAATTTTATTTTAAAACATAAAAAATAGAAGAGTGAAGTTGACATCGTGAAAAGGAAGGTTTTATATCAACTACTAGCTGAATACCCGTGCTTCGCTATGGAGTACATTAAAATTAGGTACAATGGACAATGTATGCAATTAATCCACAATATATCTATATATATATATATATATATATATATATATAAAATCTTAACGAAAATTTTTATAGACAAAATAATGTAGAAGAAAATATTTAAATTAAATCTAATAGAGCATACTAAAGAATATAGTACAGTTTGAAGAACATTTCTTTTACTGTAGATTAATATTTTTTTATGTAATGTCCAATCGTCTTCCGCATTAGAAAGAAAGAAAAAAAAATTTGTCAATTTATTTCGGTGTTATGCACGTGACGCAAAATTAATTTAAAGTATCACAAACAGAAAAGAAACTATGTGATCAGCATTTAATAAATTAAATTCTAAAAATTAATCTTTAAAAATTGACCAAAAATCAGAAAATGGAGGTAAAGATTTCATTTTAAAGGAATTTTTATGATCTTTCTCGTGATAAAAATTTTATAAACCTCAGAATATTATTTTAAATACAAACTTTAAAGAATGTTACAAAGCATAGGAACAATTTTTCAAAAATCTTTCTTTCACTATAAAAAGAATGCAAAGTTTCAGCCGTTTATGTCCAGCGGTTTGGTCTGTGCGTTATCTGTCAGTCACGGAACTGTTATATATATATATATATATATATATATATATATATATATATATATATATAGATTAAGGTACAGTGGAAGAGAGAGAGAGAAATTCGACATAAGAAGGGTGGTAGTCAAAATTCTAGAAATAGAGAAACAATAAATAGTAACACATTAGACAGATAAAGTGTGAAAAAAAGTAAAAGAACTGCGTCCGTTGAAAGACAGTGGATTGGAACGTACGTCTACGCTTTGGGGGCCGAGGAGATGCGACGATTTCCGGTTCCGAAGCAGCCAAATGGACGCGGTAAAGAAACGCGATCTGACTGAAACGGCCGCCCAGGACACAACCCGGTACCTCGCTGTCCGCAGTTCAAGCTCCCCCTAAGCTTGGGTTACAGGATCGCGCCACCAATCCCAGCGGGTAAGTTAGTCTTGTCAGGTTATATAAATCTGAAGCAACGAGGAGAGCAGTAAGTTGGTGAATAATTCGAAGCATTTAAAAACAAGGCTACGTTATCTTCATGTTTGTAATTATTCACATGGGTAAAACCACTATGGCATTTTTCTGAAAGAATATTTTTTTATAAATCCATTTCCCGGCCGTAAAAGCGGTATCCTTGTACAGTTATATAAATCTAAAGCAGCGTAGTCAGAAAGTAGTTGTTGAGTGACGTGAAACATTTAAAGGATGACTTCGTTTTCGTCAGGTTTATAATTATTAAGAAGGGTAAAACCACTATTAATAATTAAAGAAAAACGTTACTATTTTTAAAATACTTTATTTCTCCTGACAGATTAATTTTTTACAACACAATTTAACGTATAAATATTGTATTTCAAGTTATTTTGAATTCTGTTAATACTTTAAACTATTCGAAATAAGCGAGACTGAAATAAACAGGTTATATAATCCTGAAGTAGCGTAATTAACAGTAAGTTGTCGAGTTAAGCGAAACATTTAAAAACAAGACTTCATTTTCTTCATGCTCATAATTTTTGAGAAGGGGAAAGTCGCCAAGGATAAGAAAATAAAAACGTTATCATTCTTATATGTTTTATATCTTCTAAAAAGAATATTTTATAAAACATTTTATCCTGTAAATATTGTACTTCAAATTATTTTGAGTTCTGCTAATATTGTCTCACAAACGTATAAATATGGCCTGACAGACTACTACCAACACTTTTATAGCTTTCGGTTACGCATCAAATTACGTCACTTGCCAGATCCACTTCTTTAGGGGGGTGTCCGAATACTTTTGGCCAGATAGTGTACCACGTGCGGACGCACACGTATAGTGCTATTGAAACTTCGTAAAGACTTTTTTTCTTATTTCTGTTTGTACATACTTAGTTGGTGTTTATGTGTCATTATCTTTAGGCGAGTGCTCTGAAGCGAATGAGAAAACATTTCCAGAAAGATTAAATGTCAACGCGTACCGTCAAGTTGTATCTTTGCATCGTGTTCTACAATGTACCGGGTGTCCGAAAAGTATGGCTACACTTTTAAAAATGAATTAAAATAAACAACAAAGATTTTCACATATGGTTTTTTGCTTTCCATAAAGAAAATATCAAAGTTTTTTTTTTAAATGCTTTATTCCACGATTGCTTTATACCACGATTTCACTTTATACCACGGACCATTAGTCGCGCGAAGCACATCGAGTCTATACGAGACTTCTCGCCATGTTCTATGAAGCCTTGCAGGATCAACACTCTGAATGGCTGATGTAATTCTACTTTTAAGTTCATCAGTGTCACGAATTGGAGATTGGTAAACAATGTTTTTCACGTATCCCTATAAGAAGAAGTCCAAACGTGTTAAGTCTGGAGATCTAGGTGGCCACGGTATTGGACATCCTCTTCCCATCCTTCGCCCGGGGAACTTGACATCTAAAACCTTTCGCCCTTCCAAACTCCAGTGTGGTGGTGCTCCATCCTGATGGAAAATGATATTGGGTTGCAAGTCCTCTACTTGAGGAAATGCGAAAATTTCAAGCATATCAATGTAATTGTCAGAGCGGACAGTTTCTTCGGAAAATAAAAAAGGTCCAATAATTCTATCGTGCAGTAAACCACATCACACGTTTACTTTAGGGATGTCTCTTGTTTCCTCCTGTACGGCATGCAGAATGTTGCGAAACGTGGATGAAACGCCATCTAGTTTACATTTCATTTAACAGAAACTTTAATCTTTTCTTTATGGAACATAAAATCCGTAAGTGAAAATTCTTGTTTGTTTGTTTTTAATTCATTTTTGAAAGTGTAGCCATACTTTTCGGACACCCTATATTACGTCCGAGAGCGTGTCCCCGCAGGAAAGACTAGACTAGTCAAAATGTCTTCGAATATAAATAACCAGTAAGTCGAAGATCTTAAATCGGTTTAAACTTTATCAATATCAGTTAACGAGTCTTGTGACATAAATGGTACAGCGTAAGTTTCACTTTATGTGCGATTTATTTCATCTACAGTTTCTAAAGAAGAACATATAGGATTACTGCCACTCAAAGGTCAAACACGTGGAGAGGATACAGCAAATGCTGTAACTGAGTGTGTAACGTCCAGGAAACGTGCCCGCGAGAACAGTTGAACTTTGCACGTATTCACCGATATTGTGTGGGAATTGTTACATTTTTTCACACCTGCCGGCCTCCATATAAAGTACTATTACCAGTGTGACGTAATGTTACACTTGGAGTCATTTGCATGCTTGTCTATTTTTTTTGTATGTTTTGTTAGGCTTTAAGTACGGAAGTGGCAACGTCGATAGATATTGTGGAGTATACATTTCTATACGATTATGGATATACTGGTTTTGAGAAGTTGTTGTAATAGTGCTTTTGTGGTCATATGAATTTGTTAGATTTAAATAAAGTTTGTTTAAAGTTTTGAATGTTCAATTTAAAACGAGCTTGTGAAGCCCAGTAGGCTAAAATTGATAGCAAAACTATCAACATCCTCACTGCATGTGGAAACCAGAAAGAATATCGTCCCATTAATTTAGGCGGGTGATTTTTCATGTCAACTGCTCCACACTCGGAGTTTGAAAGTAAACCGCTCGGAAACCTGCGAATTCTGACATTGCGTGCTTGGACCAGTACGGTGTTTACAGAGTGCATTGAAAAACATCATATTCAACTCGATAAAATTGTCTCAATTTCAACAGACGGGGGCGAAAAGTATGACCGGCGTAAGAAATAGGTTTGTTGCTTTTTTGAAAGAAAAATCACGAGATACTTACAATGAGTCAATTACCATTGTATCATTCATCAAGAAGAACTGTGTGTGCAGACATTTCCAGAAGAAATTTGCAAAGTTATGGAATTGTTGATTAAGATTATCAACTCCATTATAGCTAAAGTTCTTAATCATCGCCAATTTAAAGAATTTTTAGTTGAAATGGAGAGTGGGTACGCAGATCTTCTGCTGCATAACTAAGTACGTTGGTTGGGAAGAGTTCCGTATCCTGTGCCGCTTGGCGCTATTTGGCGCGGTTTCTGAGTTTTCCGCCAAACGCGGAAAACTCAGAATAATGCAACCTACCTAAGCGACACCATTTTTTCGGCGGCACTTAAGGTATCCGACTACCTTCGGAGCACAACAACAACAACCCCCCCCCCCCAAAAAAAAAAAAAAACATACTTGCGTCAATTTCTGTCTTATTTTTCAAAGGGGTATAACACCAAAACACGAAAATGATGAAAAAATAGACCATGACTATGAAACTTTTAAAAAAATTTATAAATTTGGGTTGAAATTTAGCAAATTTTTACAAAAACGGCTCTAGCTCTAAAAGAAAATTATGCATATAACATTAATTTATTTTTGTCATATTTACATGAGTACCTCCTGAGTGTAATGAACTAAAAGCTAATCGATATCGTAAAATCTAAAAATATTACTTGATCATTACATGCAATTCTAGTAATTTCTCAGGAGATTTTCTAAAAATGCATCTATAAATCAACAAATAAAATACCCCAAACCAAATCTGTATTTCATTACATTCTAAATAATAAGAAAAACATATGGGAAAAATTTCATAGACATATCACAATATTTGTTTACATTTTTGATGAAAAATGAGTTTTTCAGAAAACATAATTAGTTTTCAACTAGTATTGAAATTTATAGCTGCTGCTGACCTTCAAATCGCTCTCGTTTCATTTCTAATGATCGTACAGAAAAAATGCAAGCAGATTTAGAAATATAAATTTACAATCTTTAAGAAAAAGGTTTAAAAACAGTTTCGGAATGTTCGTCAAAATCGACGATTTAAAGGTTGTCGGATACCTAGAAACAAAATGAATAAAAGTTTATAACTTACCAAAAAGCCACCTTTTGAAGAAACAATTATGAAAGGGATTTAGGGTAATCTCAATTGAATCTGCCATTTTTTTTTAGGATATCCCCCAAAAATGCAATTCATAAAATTTCTTGTCATGAAAATATCCACAAGAACCATTTCCCTATTTTTAAATAATCACATTGCTGTGATAAACTTTTAAAATCACTTTCAAAAATGAAAAAAATAAAAAAAGAGCGATGCATAGCGAAAAAAAACCAGAAATTGGCAGAAGCAAAGAGACTTACCTGCAATCCCTTCATACTCGGTCGAAATGTCCGTTCAAAAATAAAACCATAGAATTGATAACGTTTGAAATAACCACGTCATTAAAATTAAATTGATTGGCCTTTAGATATACCACGTGAAAAACATCGCAACAGAAACGAATGAGAATATACCATATTGAAATATTTATCGCCGAAAAAAATCGCCAAATTTTCCGGCACAGGATATGGGACTTCTCCCCGTTGGTTATCAAGAGGAAACGTTATGAAACGTTTCGCTTCCTTAAAAACAGAAATTAGAGCATTTCTCCTTGAGAATGTTGTTCACTATTCAGAATTAGCGAACGATCAATGGATCCAAAATTTTTATTTCATGATAGACGTTACGTCTACCAGGAAAATTATCTTACGTCTACCATTTAAATCAGCTTAATCGTGGAACAGATGTATTACACGCACCTCCCTTGGCGACAATTTGGCGACAAAATTTTTTTGACGCCAAATACTCGTCGAAAAAATTTTGTCGCTAAAACAGGCCTACGCGGACATTTTACACTTAAAATGACAAATATACACAAAATATCAATAACAACTCAAATATAAAAATAAATTCAAAACAAACTTACCAATGGCAACAATAAACTTTCAAAAACATGTCACAAAACCACAACAGCTACTTTAAAACATACACGAATATATCTAAAAACGGCTGTATTAAAATTCAAAACCTAAACAGAAATGCTCAACCGCTACTTTAAAACACGCAAAAATATCTAAAAACAGCTGTATTAAACTTCAAAACCTCAGCAGAAATACTCAACCACTTATTTAAAACATACGCAAATATATCTAAAAACGGCTATATTAAAATTCAAAACCTAAACAGAAATGCTGAACCGCTACTTTAAAACATACGCAAATATATCAAAAAACGAAGACATTAAACTTCCAAAAACATTACACATATCCGCAACATCTATTTAAAACATTCGCAGATATATCAAAAAACGAAGACATTAAACTTCCAAAAACATTACAGAAATCCTAAACCGCTACTATGAAACGCCAACAAAAATATCGAAGACCGGTATATTAAACTTCCAAAAACACTACACAATACCACAACACGTATTCAGGGTTGCAACAAAAAACAAACATCACGCCAAATCGCATGGCTGCCAGACCAAACAAAAAAATCGCTAAAAATAAAAAAATCGCCAAACATAAAAAAATTCGTCAAATTGAAAAAGGTGCGTGAAACACATCTGTACCTTAATCGTAAACTTCAGTGGAAAGGAAACACAATTTTTTCGATGTTAGAAGTTATTTTATTCTAAAACAAATAATCTCTTTTTGCTCAAGATTTTGATAGAGAAGTTTAATTCACTTTCCAAGCCTGTTGAAACATCGCCAAGAAAATAATTATGATATTGACATTTGCCATTTCGGTTAATCGGAAGAGGTTGGGGCTGCCGCCAACTTGGCGATTATTTACTTCCTGTTATGATGTATCCCCTTTTCTGGTTACCCCTACAATTCCATCTGAATGCGCCTTTGATAGTGTTTGTTCAATGCTTTTTAGTTAGCCGTTTATTGCTATGTTGGTTAAAGATGTCGTTTCTAAATATCAGGGGAGGATTTTGGATATTATTAGATGTAGATTTTCGCAATAGAGACAAGGGGGGGGGGGGTACAGAAGGGGTTGTAAATGACGCACTAGTCCATGGTTTCTTACATTCGGATCGGATAATATTATTTGATTTTTTGTGGGATAAGCTTTGTTCTACTGACCTCTACAGCCAGCGGAAGCTTTTTTACTGTACTACAGCCAGCGGTACGTAGCGAAGCCAGCGGCTGGGGATTTTCTGTAATATTTTTGAACGAATGCATAACGGAGCGTAGCGGAGTGAAGCAAGGGTATCTGAGCGAAGCGAAGATCCCGTGTGCGCCTACGAGTTTCATAAATCCAGCAGTTAAGTTTGCATTTCAATTTATTTATTCTTTCTTGGTCGCCACAATTGTTTACATTTCGCAGTTTAAGCCTAACAGGTCTCCGAAAGGGATTTTGGTGCCAAATTGGCGATGGCACCTTGTACTTTAAACTTTAAACTTTTAAAAACAGCAAAACAACAAAATATGAGCGGGGAAAAAAAATCGCGGACTCAGAAACGCAAATTTGGCGACTTTTCAAAAAAATCGCCAAAAAGTCGCCAACCGCCCCAGCTTCTTCCGATTTACCGCTATTTCAAAACAACACTCTAAAATATGTGGGAATCTTTTCTCAACAGGTTTCAGGAAGTCAGAAACAGCAAAGCGACGTTAGCTTTGGGAAGAGTTCCGTATCCTGTGCCGCTTGGCGCTATTTGGCGTGGTTTCTGATTTTTCCGCGTTTGGCGGAAAACTCAGATTATTGCAACCTATCTAAGCGACGCCATCTTTTCGGTGTCACTTTGGCTTAAAAACAAAACAAATAGAAACAAAATAAATTTTATAACTTACATATATATATATATATATATATATATATATATATATATATATATACCCAATATATTTAAATACCCAATAAGGGTGGGTGGGCTGGGGCCTCACACTTCGACAAGAAACGTCACATGAAATGAGCTCCTGTTTATGGACATCTCTATGAGAATCTACTGGGAAAATGTTACACATTTTCGGCATTTGTTATTCAGCTTTTACGGCAGGAGTTTCTCTCTCTATATATATATATATTTATCCATTTAAATAATCGCGAGTGAATCCCTGAATGGTATTTTAGAATTTTCAAAAAAAGTATTATCCACGGGATTTACGGAGCCACAGCAAGTATGTGGATTAGATTTTGAAAAATGCCGCTAACAACAAACCCATCTCAATCCCAATTTAACATTAGCCGCACGATTTTTTAATTTCAGACCCACATTTCGGAAAAGAAGGAGAGCAAGAGTCATTAGGGAGTAAACCCACATCAATTTCAAAAGCAATTGCGGCCTCCTCTGAATTTATTATAGACATCCATGTAAAAATTGAAAAATTTAAAAGTAAGGAATGCATATCTCAAAAAAAAAAAAAAAAAAAAAAATAGAAATTGGCAGAAGCACAAAGACTTACGTTCAGTGAAATTCCTACAGTCAAAATGTCCGTACAATAGTAAAACTATAGAATTATTAACGTTTGAAATTACCAAGTGATTAAAATTAAATTGATTGGCCTTTAGATATTGTTTCGAACAAGCGCGTTCTTTAATTCCGTTTGAAATTACCAAGTGATTAAAATTAAATTCATTATAGATATACCACGTGATCTCTACGTAGAGACACAGCAAACAAACATCTCAACAAACACGAATAAGAAACCACCATAAAAACGTCGTAACACAAACGAATGATAATATACCATATTGAAATATTTATCGCCCAAAAAAATCGCCAAATTTCCCGGCACAGGATACGGAACTCTTCCCTTAGCTTTCGTTAAAAAAACCTCTTAATGCTATTGTAACAGAATTAAATTTTCATTAAATAATCATAATTTAATTTTATCGGTACCTTACAATTTAATTTTATCAATAAATAATATCGATATTAAGTATGATATCAAGTTTTATTCAACGCACCTATAGTTTAACTAAGACTTAAAACTGTAAGTAAAGTTTATTAAGTTAATTTTAGGGAGCGCTGTGAAGTGAAAGAAATTGTAGTGTCGAGGATTGAGAAAGGTATGTTGAGATGGTTTGGACATATATAGAGGTTGAACGAAAGGAGATAGATGAAATAAAAGTGGGTACTTTTCCGTTAGCCGGGCGCATTTGGCGTTCGCCCTATTAAGTATCGCCATTGTCGAGAATGAAAAGTCTCCAACTTAACAACCCTAGGAAAACAGTTTCATAGGTAATAGATGGACTAAATTTTGAAGAAGCATTGTCACTCACAAAACGTTGAAGAAGATACAGATCAACTGGTGAATCACGTGAAAGAACACGATTAAGTTCAGAGACCCGAAATTAACATGAATAAAAATTGGAAACAAATTAACCACAAACTTTGTGAGCTTTCTTCACACACACACACATAAATAAACACTTTAAATAGTAACACATTTTATAAAGCGATTTATTGGAGACTTTTAGTCAACAAAGCACACACATAAATACGCACACTTTTAATAGTAACACGTTTAATAGTAAAATAAACACACACAAAAAACTTCAACCACTTCATTACGGGGGAGGCCAAAAACTTTTTATATCGTTCAGAATTTTTTGAAATGGATCATTTGTTAATCTTCTCCTCATAAATTCAGCAAGGTATGATTCCAAATACTGCCGCGCTGTTCCCCCGATGTTTTTTGTTTCTCCATTTTGCGCTTCCCCACAGACTCTCAATCTTTTGGGTATGTACGGCAGTTTCTGGGTCAACAAAATTGTACTTGTGGTTCACTTTAAAATGGTGGAAACCCTCCTCTTTAGGTTTTGTGGTGCTGTAGCTTTTCCAAGAATCGGAACAAATCGTAGATCCTTCCTTGATATTTTTCTTGATGGCTTCTAAAAGTACGCTAAGGCATTGGTTTGGTACCGGAATCAGAAAACGTTCATTCGTCTCCCGGCAGATACCACCAAATGTCTACTGTTGCGGGAGAACGCGCCCCGCGTTGTTTTTTAGCATTGAAAACATAATTTCATCTACTTCGACTATCAAATCAGGCCCTCCTATTTATTTTTTCGTTCACGTTCCACTACAGAATTAACGCAGACTTCTCGCATATAATTGTTCCAGTCAACAACTGTATTAAGATTCATTTCCAATTGTTTCTCGCACCATTTTACTGAAGTTAACTCTTCGCTCCAAATTTAAATAAATCTCAAAGCTGTCAAAAAATTCAAACGCGTTGATTGGAACCATGTTTCTTCACGAATGCTCTTTCTGCTGCCGCAGGTAGAAGTATTTCATCGCCATCGAATGTCTTTCCAAAAATATAACTTCATTTCATGATTCCTAGCACACGTCTTATTTTCAGACAAAATACCTTTCACTTGGAAAAAAGCACAGCTTCTTCTTCCGCCACAGATAAGTCCCAAATTTTCGTCATGATTGTAATCTTGGTAAAAAACTGCACGATTCTGTAGGTTAAAATTTTTGTACAATTTATACGCCAGTCTTTTAATTGCTAGAAGATGTTTACCGCATAGATCCCGATGAATCATGTCATTTCTGATAAAAAAAATAGGAACTTAACGAATAATTAATATCACGCGAATTACAATTAATTAAACAAAACAGCTGAAAATTCGACTTACCATATTTGGCGATTTATCACTTGCGCCCGGTTAACAGAAAAGTACCAATAAGGGTACAAGACGAGTGTGGATGGGAGAGTTGGAAGCGAACGTACAACGTACCTCAATCAGATTGAGGACGTTTTTAGCAAAGTCCAGCTTAGGAGTATCCTAATTAAGTTAATAACAATGCAACTACCTATATAGTTTAAATTTTTAAAAAAATGGCTCTCAAAAGAAATTTCACTCTTTGTGCTGTTGATATCTGGCTCTGTTGACTAATGAGTTTGCCGACCACTGCACTAGAGTAATTTAACTTTTTCCCCCAGGAAGTTTAAGCGTGTAAAATCAATTTTAAGCTGTTGTTAAAACGACAGTTAATGTTTACTCTTAGCACAGCAGTAAGGCAGAACAGTCAGTCTACATACGTATTGCCACCGGCATGTGACGACGAGTCGCTGATGAAGGGAAGCGACTGACGCATCCCGGTCTGACGCATGACGGTCAATGTCACTCGGGACAACAACTTTCGAGACTTGGTGTAACTTATAAACATTTTTTAAGAGTTGTGTTCAAAATAAAAATTATATACTTTCTACTTAAAAATTTGAGATCTATATCTATAAAGGAAGAAGTCCTGACTTATATATACACTAGCTGAAGTACCCGGCGTTGCCCAGGATTTTAAGTATGTATGTTATCAAAATCAATTTAAAAACTAAACACAGTATAAATAACATAGAAAAAAAGCACATGAAATGTTACACTCATCTCAGAATTTTGGTAGATTCAGCATTTCATCATTGTTCGACTAAAAGCTGAAAAGTAAAAATGTCAAAATATTGTCAATTTTGTTAATCTCAATTTTGTCAAAATAATCTCAATTTTGTTACAGCACACCTTACTAATAAATTAATTCATACAGTACAACACTTCAATAGCATGCAATTTCATACAGTATACTTAAAAATAAAAAAATTTCAAAATTACCATCATTACATGAATGCAAACCACTAAATACATTAGTTATACTCCTTTCGCTAACAACATAACATGTATATTTTATCTTTATATATTTACATTTAGCCATTTACCAAGTATTTTATAATTTCAATGTATTTCATAAGTTAACTAAGGTCTGCAGTACAGTTTGTTGTACCAGATTCAATACGTTTTATGTATATATTTACTCTTTACTAATAAATTATTTTTACACTTAGCTAAATAAGATACAATTTTAATATGCTATTATCACAATACATTTTGCAGTATACAATTTACCCTTATTATTCGATACATTACAGTTCAATACAGCACACCTTACTAATAAATTAATTCATACAGTACAACACTTCAATAGCATGCAATTTCATACAGTATACTTAAAAATTAAAAAATTACCATCATTACATGAATGCAAACCACTAAATACATTAGTTATACTCTTTTCGCTAACAACATAACATGTATATTTTATCTTTATATTTTTACATTTAGCCATTTACCAAGTATTTTATGATTTCAATGCATTTCATAAGTTAACTAATGCCTGCAGTTGCAGTACAGTTTGTTGTACCAGATTCAATACGTTTTATGTATATATTTACACTTTACTAATAAATTATTTTTACACTTAGCTAAATAAGATACAATTTTAATATGCTATTTTCACAATACATTTTGCAGTATACAATTTACCCTTATTATTCGATACATTACAGTTCAATACAGCACACCTTACAAATAAATTAATTCATACAGTACAACACTTCAATAGCATGCAATTTCATACAGTATACTTAAAAATTCAAAAAATTCAAAATTACCATCATTACATGAATGCAAACCACTAAATACATTAGTTATACTCCTTTCGCTAACAACATAACATGTATATTTTATCTTTATATTTTTACATTTAGCCATTTACCAAGTATTTTATAATTGCAATGCATTTCATAAGTTAACTAATGCCTGCAGTACAATTTGTTGTACCAGATTCAGTACGTTTTATGTATATATTTACACTTTACTAATAAATTATTTTTACACTTAGCTAAATAAGATACAATTTTAATATGCTATTTTCACAATACATTTTGCAGTATACAATTTACCCTTATTATTCGATACATTACAGTTCAATACAGCACACCTTACTAATAAATTAATTCATACAGTACAACACTTCAATAGCATGCAATTTCATACAGTATACTTAAAAATTCAAAAAATTCAAAATTACCATCATTACATGAATGCAAACCACTAAATACATTAGTTATACTCCTTTCGCTAACAACATAACATGTATATTTTATCTTTATATTTTTACATTTAGCCATTTACCAAGTATTTTATAATTGCAATGCATTTCATAAGTTAACTAATGCCTGCAGTACAGTTTGTTGTACCAGATTCAGTACGTTTTATGTATATATTTACACTTTACTAATAAATTATTTTTACACTTAGCTAAATAAGATACAATTTTAATATGCTATTTTTCACAATACATTTTGCAGTATACAATTTACCCTTATTATTCGATACATTACAGTTCAATACAGCACACCTTACTAATAAATTAATTCATACAGTACAACACTTCAATAGCATGCAATTTCATACAGTATACTTAAAAATTCAAAAAATTCAAAATTACCATCATTACATGAATGAAAACCACTAAATACATTAGTTATACTCCTTTCGCTAACAACATAACATGTATATTTTATCTTTATATTTTTACATTTAGCCATTTACCAAGTATTTTATAATTGCAATGCATTTCATAAGTTAACTAATGCCTGCAGTACAGTTTGTTGTACCAGATTCAGTACGTTTTATGTATATATTTACACTTTACTAATAAATTATTTTTACACTTAGCAAAATAAGATACAATTTTAATATGCTATTTTCACAATACATTTTGCAGTATACAATTTACTCTTATTATTCGATACATTACAGTTCAATACAGCACACCTTACTAATAAATTAATTCATACAGTACAACACTTCAATAGTACGCAATTTCATACAGTACACTTTACTAATAAATTAATTTTACACTTTGCTAACTAAAATTATTATTCAATACAATACAGTTATTCAATACAGTACACTTTACTAATAAATTAATTCATACGGTACAACATTTCAATAGTATACGGTTTTGTACGGTACACCCTACTAATAGCTTAAATTTACACTTTGCTAACTAAAATACAGTTCTAACATACTATTTTCACTTTACATTGTGCAATATACAATTAACCATTGTTATTCAATGCAATACAGTTATTCAGTACAGTGCATTTTACTAATGAATTATTTCGTACACTACACCTTACTAATAAATTAGTTTTACACTTTGCTAACTAAGAAACAATTATAATATGCTATTTCACATTACATTGTCTCTTACAATTCATCTATCGTAACAACTGAGTTTTTGTATTTTTTACCATTAAATAAAATTTTTTTTTCAAGCTGCTTTTGAGTACAATACAATAAATTAAAACATATTTCTAAACAATTTATAAAGCATAGCTGATTACATTTAAAGAAAAAAAAAGGTAAATTTAAAAAATATTATACGCATTATCGCTTTTTTTTTTAGTTTTCATTTTAGAACTTCCTTGTATACAACATTGGTAGTTTTACCTTCAGGTGTTAATATTTCCAGGCTGCTTGGTGAACTGACTCTGGAACAGGCCACATAAAACTGGCCATGTGAAAAGCATTCCTCCCTCAAGTAAATCCCTGCCATCTTCAGCGATTGTCCTTGGGACTTGTTGATAGTCATACCAAAGCAAACCTTGATGGGGAACTGCAGTCTCTTAAACTCAAAGGGATAATCTGATGGAATGAGTGGTATTCGGGGTATTAAAACAGATTCTCCCTGAGCACAGCCGGTGAACACTGTAGCCTCAATGACGTTCCTTTGAAGGGCTGTTATTTGCAGCCTGGTACCATTGCAGAGTTTTGGAGGGTTGAGGTTGCGCAGTAACATAACTGGAGCCCCCACTTTGAGATGAAGCATATGGGTTGTGAGGCCAGGAGGGTTAAGCGTATTGAGAAACTCCACAGGATAATGGACTGCATCCTCCATGTGCAAGACTGAGTCAACAGACTTGTATGTCATTTCTGCACCTTCAAAACTCTTCAGTAGACTCTCATTAATGTTATCAGCACTATCATTCTTTGGAGTCAAAATAGCACGTTCGCTTAACCAGTCCATGGACTTCTCCTTGATATTGGCAATATCAGGATATATCCTGGCTGTTAGGGCTGCTAGGGTTGTCACAACTGAGCCAAGACCTGCAGGGATGGTAATTTTCCCTTCAGACTCTGGATATTCTCCATCTCCTATTTTCAGTAATAGTTCAGAGAATTGGCCAGCAGAGACATCACCCATCAAGTGCACTCTCATGTTCTTCCTGAGAGATAACTTTGTGATGAAGGGCCACAGAAATGAAGCTTTGATGCATGCTTTAACCTGGTCTGCCCTAGTTCCCCTTGGCACTACTGGCAGAGTCTGGCGGAAATCCCCAGCCAACAACAAAGTGACTCACCCCATCAATCCATCATTGTCTCGGATATCCTTAAGAGTTCTGCTAAGTGCCTCAAAAGCCCCCTTGTGTGCCATGGTGCTCTCATCCCAGACAATAAGCTTGCAGTCCCGCAACACTTGTGCCATATCACTTTGCTTAGAAATGTTACACATGGGAATTTCGCTATGGATGAGATTGAAGGGCAGTTTGAAGGTAGCGTGGGCTGTCTTACCCCCTTCCAACAATGTAGCAGCAATGCCAGAGGATGCAACAGCTAAGGCAATGCCACAATCACTCCTTACCTTTGCAAGAAGCAAGTTGAGGAGGAAAGTCTTTCCAGTACCACCTGGAGCATCTAGGAAAAAGACATGGCCAACACTTGACTGAATGCTGGCAAGAACTTGACGATAGACAGAGAGCTGATCAATTGTTAGTAAACTCTCTTTATTCGAAACCACTTGTACCAAAGCATTCTTGTCATAGCTGGTCTCCCTCATATAGTCCCTGTTCCCCAAGATATCACCAGATCTTTTTGGTCTAGGAAGAGAGTACTGTGTCAAATCTTGTCCTTCCAGAGACAATACTGCATCTTCAATCAGCACCAAGCATCTGTTGTATACTTCATCCATAACATGCTGTACATTTCCTTGTAACTGTCTTTCTACTTGGCGTGTTATGTCCTCTGAAAGACTGTCCTTGTACTTCTCCCAAAGACTCAGGGGATCTGAGAGCTCACAATGGAGCAGCATCACCGTGAAAAGCTCCCGCATCTTGAAAGAAGAATCACACAGGGCAGCTTCTTCCAAGGTAGAGTCCCACTGCTTGTCATCATCTAACAAACCGCGTCCTATGCATGCAGACTGGAATGTAGGATGGAGGACACCATTGACAGTCTTCAAATCTGAGAAGCATGTCGGGCCACGAACCTCATGTAACAACAGGCGAAGATGATAGCACTCAACATTTTTAGGATGAATGGCATAAACCCTTCCCAATGCAGAGTCTTTCTTCACTCCTGGCCAACCATCAACATCTTTACCTCGCTTCCTTCTTGTGAACTTATTATTTCTAAACAGAAAATAAGAAGGAACCTCACAATAAAGAAGGGATTTTGCAAAGTCATCAATTTTGCATAGTTCGAAGAAAGCTAAGAGTGTTGTCTGAGGAGGGTTTTTGAGCTTCTCAGTCAGATTCTTAGAAGTAAAGTACATCCGCTGACCATTCTCGAGATGAACAGCCAGGTGAAGAACTGTGGGGTACCTTTCATGAATTGGGAATGCCAAGATCCTCCAAACTGCCTCAGAGCTGCTGAGGTACCGGCCACTCTCGTAGACCTTCACCTCATCCTCCTCATTCTCTAGACCAAAAGCTGCCTGGTCACTGCCCTTGTTAATGTACTTGCAAATGTATTTTATTGATTTCACAGAGTTACAATACTCTACATTGATGTGAGCATTGAAAGTACGTGACAGTACAGGATTATAAGGTACAACCCAGCTGTTGTCCAACTCCATTCCCTTGCATTTTACAGTGAACCCACCATCTTTTGGAGATCGCCTTCGGTATAGTGGATACCCATCATTACCAGTCTGGGTGTCACTTAGAAGTGGACGGGGGTACCTTTTACTGCAGCTGCCACCTTTCATGCAAGGAGAATTGCACTTCAGGCTGCCACAAGGCCCATGAATCATGTTGGCCTTGACAATGTCATAGAGAAGGGGGTCTTGCTGAGGATTAGGTATTTCGGCACAGATGACATTATCAGTCATGTCAGGGGATATGCGTTGCTCTAGCCACAGCAAGATGTGAACATGAGGCAAACCCCGCTTTTGCCACTCCACAGAAAACATGAAGCAACGTACAGCTCCAAACAGACTGCCCTTGGTCAAGACATTCATCATTTTTTTTACTTTTAGGTGGAACACCCTTGCTATGATGTCATGCCGATCATGAGACTTTTGTCCGAGGAACAATGCATCTGTAATATCCTTCCACTTGGGGTTACAGGTGAAAGTGATAAACAGATCAGGACGCCCATAGTGACGGACATATGTCATAGCATCTTGAGTCCGTTCATGCATGTAGCGAGGTCCTCCAGTAAAAGATGATGGGAGCACTACCTTCCGACCCAGTTGAGCAGCATCAGCACCCTTCTCCCCTACAGCATCTTTTAGGTGAATGTAGTTGTCTGCCCTCAGCTCTGCCTGGTTAAACCTGATATAGTTTAACCTTTCAGTCTCTATTTTAGCATACATATCTACTAAAAATTGACTGAAGAGGGAACAGAAGTACAATAGGTGGTTGTCCTCTCCTTTTCTGACCATAATGCGATAGCAGTAGAAACTCAATGCAGAGATTGTCTTCTTGATAGGCAACTTGGTCTTAGGATTGTGCTGAGCCAGATTGATGGAGTATCCATCCTCGCCACGACAGAACAAAAGTGGGTATTGAAGAGCATCGTATGACCGGTGGATCTCACTGATGCGATGCAGTTTGTTATCGTGGCTTTGGAGCACGATATCTCGCTGCTGAAACTGCTGGCCAACCATCACCAGAGCTACCTCATTTGCTGTTGGTGCATTAAAGCGACCTTCATGAGCATCGACAGGCTTTTTTTCAGCCTGGATAACAACTGCAAACTTCTTGCAGGTTGGAGGCACTTTATCCAGGGTAGTTTTAAGGTCTTTTATGTAGCTATTAACGTCATTTAGCATCTCTTGCAGTTGCTTGACCAATCCGTCTTTTACACCAGGAAAGTTACTACACCTTAAGCGTACTTCCCTTTCATCCTCACCCACAAAATAGATTTGAAGAAATTGGGCTTCTTTAGAAGATGGAAGTAGACTTCCAATCAAGTGATACACCTGTCCCTGAATTTTGAAAGTTGGCATGAAACCTTCCTCTACAACCTGTTTAGCTCCAAATGATGTCATTTGGAAACATCCATTATACTGCCGAACACACTCCATAAAGTGGATGTGCTCAGGATGGTTGCCAATTACCAGGCTATTGAGAGGCTCAGGAAGAGGTTCAAATGCAGGTAGGTTTACCTTGCCAGCACTACAACACATTCCTGGAGATTCGTCTGCCCACTTCAGGGCATTGCAGTACTGACACTTGTGGTTCATAGTGCCCAGGGATACCATGCTATCTGCTTCATAATCAATAACAGGCTCATATGCCAAGCCTGAAAGAACCTTTACCTGCCATGGAAGTACTCGTCTTTCTACTCGTTTGCCAGGATTATTTTTTTCATATTGGCATTGTGCTGCCCTGTGAACCTCAGGCTTAGCTTTCTGGTACCGTGCAACAGCTGCTTTGATCACCTCAGGCTTAGCTTTATGGTACCGTGCAACAGCTGCTTTGATCACCTCAGGCTTAGCTTTATGGTACCGTGCAACAGCTGCCCTGTTCACCCCAGGATTCCTCTCTGCATACTTCTTTCTTGCATCTTTAAGTTGCTGCTTCCTTTGAGCATGAGTACATCTAGAGCGACGTCTTTTAGTAGCTTGATTGGTATTAGAAAGTGATGCATCATGTGAGGTAGATTGAGGGAAAGATGGCATGGCTTGTGTTTCCTGTGACAGGTAGTAAGCATCGAAATGCCCACTCGAGAGGTCACATGCAGAGGTAAAACGCAGCCTCCTTATTGGGTTACCAGCAGCACCAAAACTGTGACATAGTTCACCATTGAGGTACACCTCAAAAACAAAGTTGAACAGTTCACCTGCTGCTGACAATTCGCAAGAACTGCCATATGTGGAGAGAATTGACATTTCGGAAAAATATTCAGCAGAGTTAGAATAATTATTCCCATTCATGTCATGAGACATTATAGCAAATCTCTCCCAATTCTCTACCACATGACTCACAATTAATTCCCGGACTTCCCTAGACATCATATCTGTACCATACATGACAAAAGAGAGAGAACGAAAAAGACATGTACCATCTGCTGGGATTGGGAAAATACTATGAAGTACAAAATCCCCATTTATGCATAAATATTCTTGCATTTTAGAAGATATAAAAATCAAAATTAAATACGGTTCAGAAATATAAGTAAATCTGATAAAGAGTTAAAAATCAAATAAAGCTTATCTTTTGCTAGTATCACAAAACTCGCATGAAAATCAACCACACTAACTTAATCTGACAACATCACATGTCTGTCTAGCAGTTAACCTCTAGGTTACAGTTATACATGGTAAGCACAGTTACCGTATAGTAATACCGTTAATATTTTACACTTTGTATCTTCTATATTCCTTCATATCTCAAAGAAGGAAATTGATATCCATAAGATTCTTGCTTTAAAATGTAAGGAACTTGATTACCTAAAATCAATTTCAGGATTTTTCAAAATTCGGACCCAAGGGAGGGAGGGGAGGGGGGGGAGGCGAAACGTGTTTTTACCATATACCTTCATATCTCAAAGTAGGAAACGGATATATTTCTTTTATACGCATATTAATAAATTAAACTGCTTTAGAATTTCTTTTATATTACTTTGTACTTGATATGATTACTCGATCTTATATATTAGTTTGTAATCGATATGACTATTCGGATTAATGCTCGAAATAGGTGCTACCATCTATCGCGCCAAATACCAACTATTTACTGGCAGCATATTATAGCTTAGTGATTCTTCATGTTAATGTTCGTCATCACATTAAAACAGTTTTTAAACATTTTATTTTATGGTTTTCATTATATGTATACATATGTGCATATGATTTTTTTTATTTTTTGAATTATTACATTGTTTTGTACTTTTATTTTTATGTAAGCATTTTTCTAGGAAATAAAAAGAATAAAATGCTTTCTGAACTAAAAACTATATTATTTATAAAAAATTGGAACAGATCCAATTAAATTTGTATGAGTTTGTATCAAAATAATTGATTCGTTATACGGCTTTTCACTTTACGGCCAACTTTTCCGGAATGTATCTAGGCCGTAAAGCTAGGTATGGGTGGATTATTTAACCCGGTTTTTTACATATGAAGGAATATGTACAAAACACGTTTTGCTCCCTTTCACCCTTGGGGGGCGTATTTTGAAAAATCCTGAAACTGATTTTAGGTAATCAAGTTCCTTACATTTTAAATCAAGAATCTTAAGGATATCTGTTTTTTTTCTTTCAGATATGAGGGAATATGGGAAAAATACGTTTTGCCCCCTCCCCCCCATGGGGGGCCGAATTTTGAAAAATCCTGAAATTGGTTTTTAGGTAATCAAGTTCCTTACATTTTAAATCAAGAATCTTAAGGATATCTGTTTTTTTTCTTTCAGATATGAAGGAATATGGGAAAAATACGTTTTGCCCCCTCCCCCCCCGTGGGGGGCCGAATTTTGAAAAATCCTGAAATTGGTTTTTAGGTATTCGTGTTCCCTTTCTTTTTAAAGCAAGAATCTTATGGTT
This sequence comes from Dolomedes plantarius, assembly GCA_907164885.2. NCBI lineage: Eukaryota > Metazoa > Arthropoda > Arachnida > Araneae > Dolomedidae > Dolomedes > Dolomedes plantarius. The sequence continues at coordinate 53,084,645 of OU015499.1, read as the reverse complement.
ATCTCTTTTTTTTTCTTTCAGATATGAGGGAATAGGGGAAAAATACGTTTTGATCCCCCCCCCCCAATGAGAGCCGAATTTTGAAAAATCCTGAAATTGGTTTTTAGGTAATCAAGTTTCTTACATTTTAAAGCAAGAATCTTAAGGATATCTGTTTTTTTTCTTTCAGATATGAGGGAATATGGGAAAAATACGTTTTGCCCCCTCCCCCCCATGGGGGTCCGAATTTTGAAAAATCCTGAAATTGGTTTTTAGGTATTAGTGTTCCTTTCATTTTAAAGCAAGGATCTTATGAATATCTCTTTTTTTTCTTTCAGATATGAGGGAATAGGGGAAAAATTCGTTTTGTCCCCTCCCCCCCATGGGGGCCGAATTTTGAAAAATCCTGAAATTAGTTTTTAGGTAATCAAGTTCCTTACATTTTAAAGCAAGAATCTTTTGGATATCAATTTCCTTCTTTGAGATATGAGGGAGTATGGGAAAATACGTTTCGCCCCCTCCCCCCCCATGGGGGCCAAATTTCGAAAAATCCTAAAATTAGTTTTTAGGTATTTATGTTCCTTACATTTTAAAGCAAGAATCTTATGGATATCTGTTTTCTTCTTCGAGATATGAAGGAAAATGTGATAAAACACGTAAAAACACGTTTGGCCCCCCTCCCCCCCCCTTGGGGGCCGAATTTTGAAAAATCCTGAAATTGGTTTTTAGGTATTCGGCTTCCTTTTATTTTAAGGTAAGAATCTTATGGATATCCGTTTCATGTGAAAAACACGTAAAATCACGTTTTGCCCCCTCCCCCCCCCATGGGGGCCGAATTTTGAAAAATCCTGAAACTGATTTTAGGTAATCAAGTTCCTTACATTTTAAAGCAAGAATCTTTTGGATATCAATTTCCTTCTTTAACATATGAGGGAATATGGGAAAATACGTTTTGCCCCCTCCCCCCCCATGGGGACCGAATTTCGAAAAATCCTGAAATTGGTTTTTAGGTATTTATGTTCCTTACATTTTAAAGCAAGAATCTTATGGATATCTGTTTTCTTCTTCGAGATATGAAGGAAAATGTGATAAAACACGTAAAAACACGTTTAGCCCCCCTCCCCCCCTTGGGGGCCAAATTTTGAAAAATCCTGAAATTGGTTTTTAGGTATTCATGTTACTTACATTTTAAAGCAAGAATCTTATGGATATCAATTTTCTTCTATGAGATATGAAGGAATATGTAAAAAACACGTTTTGCCCCCCTCCCCCCCTTGGGGGGCGAATTTTGAAAAATCGCTTCTTAAATGACGCCTTCAGCACAAAAGTAATAAGCTCCTAAAATTTGATATCTGTATCTCCAATAGTTTTTGCTGGGCGTTGATACGTGTATATATAAGTCAGGACTTCTTCCTTTATAGATATAGATATATACATACACGTATCAACGCCCAGCAAAAACTATTGGAGATACAGATATCAAATTTTAGGAGCTTATTACTTTTGTGCTGAAGGCGTCATTTAAGAAGCAATTTTTCAAAATTCGCCCCCCAAGGGGGGGAGGGGGGCAAAACGTGTTTTTTACATATTCCTTCATATCTCAAAGAAGGATATTGATATCCATAACATTCTTGCTTTAAAATGTAAGTAACATGAATACCTAAAAACCAATTTCAGGATTTTTCAAAATTAGGCCCCCAAGGGGGGGAGGGTGGAAAAACGTGTTTTTACGTGTTTTATCACATTTTCCTTCATATCTCGAAGAAGAAAACAGATATCCATAAGATTCTTGCTTTAAAATGTAAGGAACATAAATACCTAAAAACCAATTTCAGGATTTTTCGAAATTCGGCCCCCATGGGGGGGAGGGGGCAAAACGTATTTTCCCATACTCCCTCATATCTCAAAGAAGGAAATTGATGTCCAAAAGATTCTTGCTTTAAAATGTAATTAACTTGATTACCTAAAATCAGTTTCAGGATTTTTTTCAAAATTCGGCCCCAAGGGGGGGAGGGGGGCTAAACGTGATTTTACGTGTTTTTCACATGAAGCGGATATCCATAAGATTCTTACCTTAAAATAAAAGGAAGCCGAATACCTAAAAATCAGTTCCAGGATTTTTCAAAATTCGGCCCCCCCCAAGGGGGGAGGTGGGGCAAAACGTGTTTTCCGTCATATCTCAAAGAAGGAAATTGATATGTTAAAGATTCTTGCTTTAAAATGTAAGGAACATGAATACCTAAAAACCAATTTCAGGATTTTTCAAAATTTGGCCCAAAAGGGGGGGAGGAGGCAAAACGCATTTTTCCCATATTCCCTCATATCTGAAAGAAAAAAAAACAGATATCCTTAAGATTCTTGCTTTAAAATGTAAGGAACTTGATTACCTAAAATCAGTTTCAGGATTTTTCAAAATTCGTCCCCCAAGGGTGAAGGGGGGCAAAACGTGTTTTTCACATATTCCTTCATATGTAAAAAACCGGGTTAAATAATACACCCATATATCGCTTTACGGCCTAGATACGTTCCGGAAAAGTTGGCCGTAAAGCGAAAAGCCGTATAACGAATCAATTATTTTGATACAAACCCATACAAATTTAATTGGATCTGTTTCAATTTTTTATAAATAATATAGTTTTTAGCTCAGAAAGCATTTTATTCTTTTTATTTCCTAGAAAAATGCTTACATAAAAATAAAAGTACAAAACAATGTAATAATTCAAAAAATAAACATATAAAAAAAATAAAAGAAATCATATGCACATATGTATACATATAATGAAAACCATAAAATAAAATGTTTAAAAACTGTTTTAATGTGATGACGAACATTAACATGAAGAATCACTAAGCTATGATATGCTGCCATCATTACTTTCCGGCATACTAAACAATTAACTGAAGAGTAAATAGTTGGTATTTGGCGCGATAGATGGTAGCGGCTATCTAGAGCATTAATCCGAATAGTCATATCGATTACAAACTAATATATAAGATCGAGTAATCATATCGAATACAAAGTAATATAGAAGAAATTCTAAAACAGTTTAATTTATTAATATGCGTATAAAAGAAATATATCCGTTTCCTACTTTGAGATATGAAGGTATATGTGAAAAACACGTAAAAAGACGTTTAGCCCCATCCTCCCCTCCCCTTGGGGCCGAATTTTGAAAAATCCTGAAATCGGTTTTTAGGTATTCGTGTTCCTTACATTTTAAAGCAAGAATCTTATGGATATTGTTGGGAATTCATCTCTCTCACGCGCATGTCCGGATGTGTTCAAGGGCAGGGAGTCACGTGAACTTTTTGATATCTTTTTATTTTTACTTTGACTCTTGGCATCATGTTCACTCGAGCTCATTGACTCGAGCTCGTGACGCGTGATGAATCTTTAGAAATTAATTTCATTTTCTTTTTATGTATTAAATTTTGAAAATGTTGTAACATGGATTAAAACTCTAAAATATCAAGCTTTGAAGTCTTTCTTGAAACATGCCTGGATATTTTACTTGAAATGAATACTTGAACTTAACGCGTAAGTTCGCGGACGAGCCTGGTAAAATTAGTTCCGCCCAATGAAGAAACAAAAAATATTGTTTATAAGGAAATCCTCCACAGAGCAATTTCATTATTTTTTCATTCTAATTATCCTAAAATGTACTCCGTAGCGAAGCACGGGTATTCAGATAGTACTAATATAAAAAACAATTAAATGCTCCGTGTTTTGAATATTATTTTAGTTGCAAATAACAAAAAAACCATTTTAATAAAATAATAACAGTTAAATTAATTTACAATAATTAAAAGAGAGACAAAAGCAAAATTTAATCCAGTCTTCATATGAAGTCATAAAACATTTATTTACATATCGTTATACATATTGATTTCCTCATTTACAGAAGAAAGCAGATGGAGAAAAATGCAATTACGCTTTAAAAAATTTGTGATTTCATATTAGGCAAAAACAAAAATAAGAAATATTGCATAAGTTACATTTCATGACACTCTTTCCTGCACTATAAACAGTCATAATGACAGATTTTTATTTTACTTTAATCACTTTTGTGGGTAGGTATCCCATCAAGGATTGTAGATCATGACCGACATCGTATTGATACATTAAAAAACATTTCAAAAGAAAAATATTATAGAACACTAAATCAATCTGAAAACATAATTATGTACGATATTTACTTTAAATAAACACTAAAACCCGAGATTGAATTCGATTTAGAAAGAACATTTTCCCCATGGTGGGACAAAAATATTCGTTTTCGCAAAAAGATTGAGTTTTATACGATAGTAGACATTTGATTACAACCCTGAATTTGTAGGAAGATGCGTTTTTAGTCTATTTTCAAGCCATAAACCTATCTCTCATACCCTGCAGACGAAAGGGGTTTTCTTTTAAAATTACCCTCTGCAAAAATCTTTTCTGACATATAGGTGTAATCGAAAGGTTTTACTTCTGTATGGTTCCGGAGTTGTCCTTTTATACAGCCTAGCCTTACTTACAAAGAGTGCAAGCGAAAGGTTTCTTTCCAATGTAGGTGCAAAGATGTGTTTGAATGACCATATTGAGAAAATCTTTTCTCACATACGAACTGTGCATGCGAAAGATTTCTCTCCGGTGTGGGTGCGGAGATGTCTTTCCAAATCACCCCGCACAGAAAACTTTTTCTCAAATACAGAGCAGGCGAAAGGTTTCTCTCCCGTGTGGGTGCGGAGCTGTGTGTTTAAATCATCCTGAGAAGAAAATCTTTTCTGACATACTGAGTTTGTAAAAGGATTCTCTCCAGTGTGGGTGCGGAGATGTGTTTTTAAATTACCCTGTAAAGAAACCCTTTTCCTACATACAGTGCAAGCGAAAGGTTTCTCTCCCATGTATGTGCGGAGATGTGTTTTTAAAGCCATCTGTTGAGGAAATGTTTTCTTACATTCAGTGGAGGCGAAAGGTTTCTCTCCTGTGTGGGTAAGGAGATGTCTTTTTAAAACACCCTGTCTATAAAATCTTTTTCACACAGTGCAAGCAAAAGGCCTCTCTCTTGTGTGGGTGCGAAGATTTGCTTTCAAATTACTCTGTATAGAAAATCTTATCTGACATACAGTGCATGCAAATGGTTTCTCTCCTGTGAGGGTGCGAAGATGTGCTTTCAAATTGCACTGCATAGAAAATCTTTTCTCACATACAGTGCATGCAAACTGTTCTCTCCTGTGTGGGTACGGAGATGACTTTTTAACCCTTTGACGCGCACAATATTATTTTTGTAAATTTTAAACTAAAAAACTCTAAAAATTGAATGTCCTGATCCCTGAGACAAATAATATATGAATTTAAAAAAATCTACATTCTCCCATTCATGTGTGGGTGGTACTCGCGCAGCGCAACCAGCGCGCGTCTAGGTCTTTGAAACTTAGCTGTGTTAGAAGGGAAAAAAAACTTACCTTGTTTCGTGAGCGTTTCCAATGAATGACGATAAATGTAAACTTCTTAGTTAATTTGTATTTAAAAATAAAGTATATATATTTTAACACTAGCTGAAGTACCCGGCGTTGCCCAGGATTTTAAGTATGTATGTTATCAAAATCAATTTAAAAACTAAACACAGTATAAATAACATAGAAAAAAAGCACATGAAATGTTACACTCATCTCAGAATTTTGGTAGATTCAGCATTTCATCATTGTTCGACTAAAAGCTGAAAAGTAAAAATGTCAAAATATTGTCAATTTTGTTAATCTCAATTTTGTCAAAATAATCTCAATTTTGTTACAGCACACCTTACTAATAAATTAATTCATACAGTACAACACTTCAATAGCATGCAATTTCATACAGTATACTTAAAAATAAAAAAATTTCAAAATTACCATCATTACATGAATGCAAACCACTAAATACATTAGTTATACTCCTTTCAATAACAACATAACATGTATATTTTATCTTTATATATTTACATTTAGCCATTTACCAAGTATTTTATAATTTCAATGTATTTCATAAGTTAACTAAGGTCTGCAGTACAGTTTGTTGTACCAGATTCAATACGTTTTATGTATATATTTACTCTTTACTAATAAATTATTTTTACACTTAGCTAAATAAGATACAATTTTAATATGCTATTATCACAATACATTTTGCAGTATACAATTTACCCTTATTATTCGATACATTACAGTTCAATACAGCACACCTTACTAATAAATTAATTCATACAGTACAACACTTCAATAGCATGCAATTTCATACAGTATACTTAAAAATTAAAAAATTACCATCATTACATGAATGCAAACCACTAAATACATTAGTTATACTCTTTTCGCTAACAACATAACATGTATATTTTATCTTTATATTTTTACATTTAGCCATTTACCAAGTATTTTATGATTTCAATGCATTTCATAAGTTAACTAATGCCTGCAGTTGCAGTACAGTTTGTTGTACCAGATTCAATACGTTTTATGTATATATTTACACTTTACTAATAAATTATTTTTACACTTAGCTAAATAAGATACAATTTTAATATGCTATTTTCACAATACATTTTGCAGTATACAATTTACCCTTATTATTCGATACATTACAGTTCAATACAGCACACCTTACAAATAAATTAATTCATACAGTACAACACTTCAATAGCATGCAATTTCATACAGTATACTTAAAAATTCAAAAAATTCAAAATTACCATCATTACATGAATGCAAACCACTAAATACATTAGTTATACTCCTTTCGCTAACAACATAACATGTATATTTTATCTTTATATTTTTACATTTAGCCATTTACCAAGTATTTTATAATTGCAATGCATTTCATAAGTTAACTAATGCCTGCAGTACAGTTTGTTGTACCAGATTCAGTACGTTTTATGTATATATTTACACTTTACTAATAAATTATTTTTACACTTAGCTAAATAAGATACAATTTTAATATGCTATTTTTCACAATACATTTTGCAGTATACAATTTACCCTTATTATTCGATACATTACAGTTCAATACAGCACACCTTACTAATAAATTAATTCATACAGTACAACACTTCAATAGCATGCAATTTCATACAGTATACTTAAAAATTCAAAAAATTCAAAATTACCATCATTACATGAATGAAAACCACTAAATACATTAGTTATACTCCTTTCGCTAACAACATAACATGTATATTTTATCTTTATATTTTTACATTTAGCCATTTAACAAGTATTTTATAATTGCAATGCATTTCATAAGTTAACTAATGCCTGCAGTACAGTTTGTTGTACCAGATTCAGTACGTTTTATGTATATATTTACACTTTACTAATAAATTATTTTTACACTTAGCAAAATAAGATACAATTTTAATATGCTATTTTCACAATACATTTTGCAGTATACAATTTACTCTTATTATTCGATACATTACAGTTCAATACAGCACACCTTACTAATAAATTAATTCATACAGTACAACACTTCAATAGTACGCAATTTCATACAGTACACTTTACTAATAAATTAATTTTACACTTTGCTAACTAAAATTATTATTCAATACAATACAGTTATTCAATACAGTACACTTTACTAATAAATTAATTCATACGGTACAACATTTCAATAGTATACGGTTTTGTACGGTACACCCTACTAATAGCTTAAATTTACACTTTGCTAACTAAAATACAGTTCTAACATACTATTTTCACTTTACATTGTGCAATATACAATTAACCATTGTTATTCAATGCAATACAGTTATTCAGTACAGTGCATTTTACTAATGAATTATTTCGTACACTACACCTTACTAATAAATTAGTTTTACACTTTGCTAACTAAGAAACAATTATAATATGCTATTTCACATTACATTGTCTCTTACAATTCATCTATCGTAACAACTGAGTTTTTGTATTTTTTACCATTAAATAAAATTTTTTTTTCAAGCTGCTTTTGAGTACAATACAATAAATTAAAACATATTTCTAAACAATTTATAAAGCATAGCTGATTACATTTAAAGAAAAAAAAAGGTAAATTTAAAAAATATTATACGCATTATCCCTTTTTTTTTTAGTTTTCATTTTAGAACTTCCTTGTATACAACATTGGTAGTTTTACCTTCAGGTGTTAATATTTCCAGGCTGCTTGGTGAACTGACTCTGGAACAGGCCACATAAAACTGGCCATGTGAAAAGCATTCCTCCCTCAAGTAAATCCCTGCCATCTTCAGCGATTGTCCTTGGGACTTGTTGATAGTCATACCAAAGCAAACCTTGATGGGGAACTGCAGTCTCTTAAACTCAAAGGGATAATCTGATGGAATGAGTGGTATTCGGGGTATTAAAACAGATTCTCCCTGAGCACAGCCGGTGAACACTGTAGCCTCAATGACGTTCCTTTGAAGGGCTGTTATTTGCAGCCTGGTACCATTGCAGAGTTTTGGAGGGTTGAGGTTGCGCAGTAACATAACTGGAGCCCCCACTTTGAGATGAAGCATATGGGTTGTGAGGCCAGGAGGGTTAAGCGTATTGAGAAACTCCACAGGATAATGGACTGCATCCTCCATGTGCAAGACTGAGTCAACAGACTTGTATGTCATTTCTGCACCTTCAAAACTCTTCAGTAGACTCTCATTAATGTTATCAGCACTATCATTCTTTGGAGTCAAAATAGCACGTTCGCTTAACCAGTCCATGGACTTCTCCTTGATATTGGCAATATCAGGATATATCCTGGCTGTTAGGGCTGCTAGGGTTGTCACAACTGAGCCAAGACCTGCAGGGATGGTAATTTTCCCTTCAGACTCTGGATATTCTCCATCTCCTATTTTCAGTAATAGTTCAGAGAATTGGCCAGCAGAGACATCACCCATCAAGTGCACTCTCATGTTCTTCCTGAGAGATAACTTTGTGATGAAGGGCCACAGAAATGAAGCTTTGATGCATGCTTTAACCTGGTCTGCCCTAGTTCCCCTTGGCACTACTGGCAGAGTCTGGCGGAAATCCCCAGCCAACAACAAAGTGACTCACCCCATCAATCCATCATTGTCTCGGATATCCTTAAGAGTTCTGCTAAGTGCCTCAAAAGCCCCCTTGTGTGCCATGGTGCTCTCATCCCAGACAATAAGCTTGCAGTCCCGCAACACTTGTGCCATATCACTTTGCTTAGAAATGTTACACATGGGAATTTCGCTATGGATGAGATTGAAGGGCAGTTTGAAGGTAGCGTGGGCTGTCTTACCCCCTTCCAACAATGTAGCAGCAATGCCAGAGGATGCAACAGCTAAGGCAATGCCACAATCACTCCTTACCTTTGCAAGAAGCAAGTTGAGGAGGAAAGTCTTTCCAGTACCACCTGGAGCATCTAGGAAAAAGACATGGCCAACACTTGACTGAATGCTGGCAAGAACTTGACGATAGACAGAGAGCTGATCAATTGTTAGTAAACTCTCTTTATTCGAAACCACTTGTACCAAAGCATTCTTGTCATAGCTGGTCTCCCTCATATAGTCCCTGTTCCCCAAGATATCACCAGATCTTTTTGGTCTAGGAAGAGAGTACTGTGTCAAATCTTGTCCTTCCAGAGACAATACTGCATCTTCAATCAGCACCAAGCATCTGTTGTATACTTCATCCATAACATGCTGTACATTTCCTTGTAACTGTCTTTCTACTTGGCGTGTTATGTCCTCTGAAAGACTGTCCTTGTACTTCTCCCAAAGACTCAGGGGATCTGAGAGCTCACAATGGAGCAGCATCACCGTGAAAAGCTCCCGCATCTTGAAAGAAGAATCACACAGGGCAGCTTCTTCCAAGGTAGAGTCCCACTGCTTGTCATCATCTAACAAACCGCGTCCTATGCATGCAGACTGGAATGTAGGATGGAGGACACCATTGACAGTCTTCAAATCTGAGAAGCATGTCGGGCCACGAACCTCATGTAACAACAGGCGAAGATGATAGCACTCAACATTTTTAGGATGAATGGCATAAACCCTTCCCAATGCAGAGTCTTTCTTCACTCCTGGCCAACCATCAACATCTTTACCTCGCTTCCTTCTTGTGAACTTATTATTTCTAAACAGAAAATAAGAAGGAACCTCACAATAAAGAAGGGATTTTGCAAAGTCATCAATTTTGCATAGTTCGAAGAAAGCTAAGAGTGTTGTCTGAGGAGGGTTTTTGAGCTTCTCAGTCAGATTCTTAGAAGTAAAGTACATCCGCTGACCATTCTCGAGATGAACAGCCAGGTGAAGAACTGTGGGGTACCTTTCATGAATTGGGAATGCCAAGATCCTCCAAACTGCCTCAGAGCTGCTGAGGTACCGGCCACTCTCGTAGACCTTCACCTCATCCTCCTCATTCTCTAGACCAAAAGCTGCCTGGTCACTGCCCTTGTTAATGTACTTGCAAATGTATTTTATTGATTTCACAGAGTTACAATACTCTACATTGATGTGAGCATTGAAAGTACGTGACAGTACAGGATTATAAGGTACAACCCAGCTGTTGTCCAACTCCATTCCCTTGCATTTTACAGTGAACCCACCATCTTTTGGAGATCGCCTTCGGTATAGTGGATACCCATCATTACCAGTCTGGGTGTCACTTAGAAGTGGACGGGGGTACCTTTTACTGCAGCTGCCACCTTTCATGCAAGGAGAATTGCACTTCAGGCTGCCACAAGGCCCATGAATCATGTTGGCCTTGACAATGTCATAGAGAAGGGGGTCTTGCTGAGGATTAGGTATTTCGGCACAGATGACATTATCAGTCATGTCAGGGGATATGCGTTGCTCTAGCCACAGCAAGATGTGAACATGAGGCAAACCCCGCTTTTGCCACTCCACAGAAAACATGAAGCAACGTACAGCTCCAAACAGACTGCCCTTGGTCAAGACATTCATCATTTTTTTTACTTTTAGGTGGAACACCCTTGCTATGATGTCATGCCGATCATGAGACTTTTGTCCGAGGAACAATGCATCTGTAATATCCTTCCACTTGGGGTTACAGGTGAAAGTGATAAACAGATCAGGACGCCCATAGTGACGGACATATGTCATAGCATCTTGAGTCCGTTCATGCATGTAGCGAGGTCCTCCAGTAAAAGATGATGGGAGCACTACCTTCCGACCCAGTTGAGCAGCATCAGCACCCTTCTCCCCTACAGCATCTTTTAGGTGAATGTAGTTGTCTGCCCTCAGCTCTGCCTGGTTAAACCTGATATAGTTTAACCTTTCAGTCTCTATTTTAGCATACATATCTACTAAAAATTGACTGAAGAGGGAACAGAAGTACAATAGGTGGTTGTCCTCTCCTTTTCTGACCATAATGCGATAGCAGTAGAAACTCAATGCAGAGATTGTCTTCTTGATAGGCAACTTGGTCTTAGGATTGTGCTGAGCCAGATTGATGGAGTATCCATCCTCGCCACGACAGAACAAAAGTGGGTATTGAAGAGCATCGTATGACCGGTGGATCTCACTGATGCGATGCAGTTTGTTATCGTGGCTTTGGAGCACGATATCTCGCTGCTGAAACTGCTGGCCAACCATCACCAGAGCTACCTCATTTGCTGTTGGTGCATTAAAGCGACCTTCATGAGCATCGACAGGCTTTTTTTCAGCCTGGATAACAACTGCAAACTTCTTGCAGGTTGGAGGCACTTTATCCAGGGTAGTTTTAAGGTCTTTTATGTAGCTATTAACGTCATTTAGCATCTCTTGCAGTTGCTTGACCAATCCGTCTTTTACACCAGGAAAGTTACTACACCTTAAGCGTACTTCCCTTTCATCCTCACCCACAAAATAGATTTGAAGAAATTGGGCTTCTTTAGAAGATGGAAGTAGACTTCCAATCAAGTGATACACCTGTCCCTGAATTTTGAAAGTTGGCATGAAACCTTCCTCTACAACCTGTTTAGCTCCAAATGATGTCATTTGGAAACATCCATTATACTGCCGAACACACTCCATAAAGTGGATGTGCTCAGGATGGTTGCCAATTACCAGGCTATTGAGAGGCTCAGGAAGAGGTTCAAATGCAGGTAGGTTTACCTTGCCAGCACTACAACACATTCCTGGAGATTCGTCTGCCCACTTCAGGGCATTGCAGTACTGACACTTGTGGTTCATAGTGCCCAGGGATACCATGCTATCTGCTTCATAATCAATAACAGGCTCATATGCCAAGCCTGAAAGAACCTTTACCTGCCATGGAAGTACTCGTCTTTCTACTCGTTTGCCAGGATTATTTTTTTCATATTGGCATTGTGCTGCCCTGTGAACCTCAGGCTTAGCTTTCTGGTACCGTGCAACAGCTGCTTTGATCACCTCAGGCTTAGCTTTATGGTACCGTGCAACAGCTGCTTTGATCACCTCAGGCTTAGCTTTATGGTACCGTGCAACAGCTGCCCTGTTCACCCCAGGATTCCTCTCTGCATACTTCTTTCTTGCATCTTTAAGTTGCTGCTTCCTTTGAGCATGAGTACATCTAGAGCGACGTCTTTTAGTAGCTTGATTGGTATTAGAAAGTGATGCATCATGTGAGGTAGATTGAGGGAAAGATGGCATGGCTTGTGTTTCCTGTGACAGGTAGTAAGCATCGAAATGCCCACTCGAGAGGTCACATGCAGAGGTAAAACGCAGCCTCCTTATTGGGTTACCAGCAGCACCAAAACTGTGACATAGTTCACCATTGAGGTACACCTCAAAAACAAAGTTGAACAGTTCACCTGCTGCTGACAATTCGCAAGAACTGCCATATGTGGAGAGAATTGACATTTCGGAAAAATATTCAGCAGAGTTAGAATAATTATTCCCATTCATGTCATGAGACATTATAGCAAATCTCTCCCAATTCTCTACCACATGACTCACAATTAATTCCCGGACTTCCCTAGACATCATATCTGTACCATACATGACAAAAGAGAGAGAACGAAAAAGACATGTACCATCTGCTGGGATTGGGAAAATACTATGAAGTACAAAATCCCCATTTATGCATAAATATTCTTGCATTTTAGAAGATATAAAAATCAAAATTAAATACGGTTCAGAAATATAAGTAAATCTGATAAAGAGTTAAAAATCAAATAAAGCTTATCTTTTGCTAGTATCACAAAACTCGCATGAAAATCAACCACACTAACTTAATCTGACAACATCACATGTCTGTCTAGCAGTTAACCTCTAGGTTACAGTTATACATGGTAAGCACAGTTACCGTATAGTAATACCGTTAATATTTTACACTTTGTATCTTCTATATTCCTTCATATCTCAAAGAAGGAAATTGATATCCATAAGATTCTTGCTTTAAAATGTAAGGAACTTGATTACCTAAAATCAATTTCAGGATTTTTAAAAATTCGGACCCAGGGGGGGGGGGGGAGGGGGGGGAGGCGAAACGTGTTTTTACCATATACCTTCATATCTCAAAGTAGGAAACGGATATATTTCTTTTATACGCATATTAATAAATTAAACTGCTTTAGAATTTCTTTTATATTACTTTGTACTTGATATGATTACTCGATCTTATATATTAGTTTGTAATCGATATGACTATTCGGATTAATGCTCGAAATAGGTGCTACCATCTATCGCGCCAAATACCAACTATTTACTGGCAGCATATTATAGCTTAGTGATTCTTCATGTTAATGTTCGTCATCACATTAAAACAGTTTTTAAACATTTTATTTTATGGTTTTCATTATATGTATACATATGTGCATATGATTTTTTTTATTTTTTGAATTATTACATTGTTTTGTACTTTTATTTTTATGTAAGCATTTTTCTAGGAAATAAAAAGAATAAAATGCTTTCTGAACTAAAAACTATATTATTTATAAAAAATTGGAACAGATCCAATTAAATTTGTATGAGTTTGTATCAAAATAATTGATTCGTTATACGGCTTTTCACTTTACGGCCAACTTTTCCGGAATGTATCTAGGCCGTAAAGCTAGGTATGGGTGGATTATTTAACCCGGTTTTTTACATATGAAGGAATATGTACAAAACACGTTTTGCTCCCTTTCACCCTTGGGGGGCGTATTTTGAAAAATCCTGAAACTGATTTTAGGTAATCAAGTTCCTTACATTTTAAATCAAGAATCTTAAGGATATCTGTTTTTTTTCTTTCAGATATGAGGGAATATGGGAAAAATACGTTTTGCCCCCTCCCCCCCATGGGGGGCCGAATTTTGAAAAATCCTGAAATTGGTTTTTAGGTAATCAAGTTCCTTACATTTTAAATCAAGAATCTTAAGGATATCTGTTTTTTTTCTTTCAGATATGAAGGAATATGGGAAAAATACGTTTTGCCCCCTCCCCCCCCGTGGGGGGCCGAATTTTGAAAAATCCTGAAATTGGTTTTTAGGTATTCGTGTTCCCTTTCTTTTTAAAGCAAGAATCTTATGGTTATCTCTTTTTTTTTCTTTCAGATATGAGGGAATAGGGGAAAAATACGTTTTGATCCCCCCCCCCCAATGAGAGCCGAATTTTGAAAAATCCTGAAATTGGTTTTTAGGTAATCAAGTTTCTTACATTTTAAAGCAAGAATCTTAAGGATATCTGTTTTTTTTCTTTCAGATATGAGGGAATATGGGAAAAATACGTTTTGCCCCCTCCCCCCCATGGGGGTCCGAATTTTGAAAAATCCTGAAATTGGTTTTTAGGTATTAGTGTTCCTTTCATTTTAAAGCAAGGATCTTATGAATATCTCTTTTTTTTCTTTCAGATATGAGGGAATAGGGGAAAAATTCGTTTTGTCCCCTCCCCCCCATGGGGGCCGAATTTTGAAAAATCCTGAAATTAGTTTTTAGGTAATCAAGTTCCTTACATTTTAAAGCAAGAATCTTTTGGATATCAATTTCCTTCTTTGAGATATGAGGGAGTATGGGAAAATACGTTTCGCCCCCTCCCCCCCCATGGGGGCCAAATTTCGAAAAATCCTAAAATTAGTTTTTAGGTATTTATGTTCCTTACATTTTAAAGCAAGAATCTTATGGATATCTGTTTTCTTCTTCGAGATATGAAGGAAAATGTGATAAAACACGTAAAAACACGTTTGGCCCCCCTCCCCCCCCCCCTTGGGGGCCGAATTTTGAAAAATCCTGAAATTGGTTTTTAGGTATTCGGCTTCCTTTTATTTTAAGGTAAGAATCTTATGGATATCCGTTTCATGTGAAAAACACGTAAAATCACGTTTTGCCCCCTCCCCCCCCCATGGGGGCCGAATTTTGAAAAATCCTGAAACTGATTTTAGGTAATCAAGTTCCTTACATTTTAAAGCAAGAATCTTTTGGATATCAATTTCCTTCTTTAACATATGAGGGAATATGGGAAAATACGTTTTGCCCCCTCCCCCCCCATGGGGACCGAATTTCGAAAAATCCTGAAATTGGTTTTTAGGTATTTATGTTCCTTACATTTTAAAGCAAGAATCTTATGGATATCTGTTTTCTTCTTCGAGATATGAAGGAAAATGTGATAAAACACGTAAAAACACGTTTAGCCCCCCTCCCCCCCTTGGGGGCCAAATTTTGAAAAATCCTGAAATTGGTTTTTAGGTATTCATGTTACTTACATTTTAAAGCAAGAATCTTATGGATATCAATTTTCTTCTATGAGATATGAAGGAATATGTAAAAAACACGTTTTGCCCCCCTCCCCCCCTTGGGGGGCGAATTTTGAAAAATCGCTTCTTAAATGACGCCTTCAGCACAAAAGTAATAAGCTCCTAAAATTTGATATCTGTATCTCCAATAGTTTTTGCTGGGCGTTGATACGTGTATATATAAGTCAGGACTTCTTCCTTTATAGATATAGATTATTTTACAAAATTAAAATTTAAAAAAATTAAAAAATAAACATTCGTACAATTTCTGTATAGTAGAAAAAAACATCGGTGAAATTTTAAAACATTTCAAAGAACAAAGAGTTATTTCTTATGAAATTGTTCAAAGCATGTTTTGTCTTTTTGATACATGCATAAACCTACATTGCATGTTTCACACATAAATCTTGTTCTGTGGGGTTTTTCCCTTGTGCTACAAGATGCGCACCGCCGTGGTTTACATTTTATTGGCATATGGTCGGCATTTTTCAATCTTTTTGGGTCTGGAACATGAGGTTTGTGGCTTTTTATGCAAACAGGGCTTGATAGTTTTCTTTTGGGAACAGGTCCTTTATTTCCCATTGTAATCAAACTGCTGATGATATCCATTCTGAAAGACTTAAGAGTTAAGTTTGGATCACATTCTGGAAGCATTCGATATATAATGAAGGAATTCACAATTGTGACATCAACAAAATGAAAAAAAATGCGATGCCACCATTTCTTACTCTTTCTATCAATTTCATATAAGCTTTTCAGTTGATCGAAATAGTCCACATACCCCATATTTTTGTTATAATCCTTTATGGCTTGTGGACACTGTACCTGGACTTTTTGTCCATTTTTTTCTTTCCTTTCTACAGTGGATGGAATAACGGGATCAGCTAGGCTAGACAAAATTGATACACATCTTTTATCTTTCCACTTTAGGCAAGTTATGTGGTCCTCACTAACTGCCCAGTCAAAATTCCCCCGTTTTAATTTTTTATCTTCCATCAATGTTTTGGGAAGACTTTTTCTTTTCATGTTTACTGTTCCACAACAAAATACATTTTTTGTTTCTAAATATCGGAAAAGTTCATAAGATGTAAAATAATTGTCCATGTACACCCTATGGTTTTTACCATACAAGGGCTCACATAGCATTTTTACTATTCTTTCCCCTAAATTTTTTTCGGCTTCCTGGGTTTTACCGATATAAATGTCAAATTGACAAGCATAGCCACTTTGGTCGCACCGCATCCACACCTTATACCCGCGTTTTATGGGTTTTTGGGGCATATACTGTTTTAGGGAGCTTCTCCCTTTGAAACGCATCATCGACTCGTCAATCGACTGGTTTTTTTCCTGGTCAAAACAGACTACTAAATTTCTCAGACAAATGAGTTAGTAGAGGCCGAAGTTTATAAAGTTTATCAAAATTTTTGTCCTCTCTTTTTGGCATCAAGCTGTTGTCATTCAAGTGTAAATTTCCTAATATCCAAGTGAACTTCCTTACTGCCATTTGCTTCGACACATAAGAATCGTGGAGAATTTCGTTGGTGGACCAAAAATCACGATAGCTTGGAAGCTTTTTTATTCCCATGAGAATATTTATCCCAATGAAAGTCATCATGTCCTGAAGATTTATAGGCGAAAACGGCTTACCTTTTTGGGTTGCATATAAATTAGTTTCAAAAACTAATTTCTCCATAAATTCAACAGTAAAGAAAGACATAAATATACTAATGGGTGTTATATCCTCCATTAGTGAAATCTCTTCAATTGGGCCATATTCCTCAGAAAATTCGGGAATCGATTTATTCAATGTCTTTCTGTTATTCCACGTTACTTGGGTAACTCTGGAGGGGCCCGGTAAATTTGCATCTATTTCATCTTCATTTTCTGATTCATCATCATTTTCAGCCTCAAGAATATCATCAGTAGGTAATAAAGGCACATTTTCTTCTATTTCACTATCATCATCCGAGATTACTGATTCTGGATCTGAAGGAAGTTCTTCAAACAAGGCCAATGCCTCAGCTATTCCGAGCCCTTTGCGAGACATTTGAATGTCAACAATAGAAAAAAATTACAAAATACTAAAATATATTCTTATTAATTATTTTAAATTTAAATAAAACTTTTACGAGAATACTATTTTCAAGAAAAAAATACAATGTATTTAAAACACAAAATAACGGAAAACGGAAATTTTCTACTATATAAAAATTTCCGTACTAGCCTGGGAGTAAACGTAAGGTTCGACGCACAGAAAAGCACAAAAACGAGAAACACCAAAAACACATGTTCTCTGAGGATATAAAGGGCACGTGTTGTGGATAAAATGCACGTGTTTATAAAGTGCACCTGTTGATAAGGGAAACCTGTTGTTGATGTGGTATAATGTGCACGTGAAAGACCCCTATTCTCTCTCAAACGATCTTTTCCAGTAATAATAGATACCCCTTGTATTGAAAACCGGCGAACGCCCGCTGTGTTTATTTAGCCTGGTATTCAGATGTCAATGTCGTAGGTGCGTGGTGGTTGCAGGGCGCGACCACAGACAATTTCCCTAAAAAAAGGAACGTGTTTTGCGTATCTGGTTCAAATAAATGCTATTTTTTTATTGTTTATGATAGACATGATGGTGTAGGATAAATAATTTCTAAAATTTAAGATTGTTTGTATGGATAAAAAGGTTATTTTGGGTCATTAAAAATGACCTTTAAATAATGGCATATTGGAAGGAATAAGAGCTCAAAATTTATGATTTTGCTATATGTTAGTGTTATTTAGAAGTAAAAGATAAGTAATCAATAAGTTTTAACTGAAAAATCGCGGAAAAAATTGAGAAAAAAAATCGAAAATGTGTGGTTTCGCGGCGCGACCACCACGCGTCAAAGGGTTAAAGGACCGTTTAGAGAAAATCTTTTTTCACACAGTGCAGCAAAAGGTTTCTCTCCTGTGTGGGTGAATAGATGTGTTTTTAAAGTACTCTGTTCAAAAAATCTTTTCTGGCATACAGTGCAGGCGAAAGGTTTCTCTCCTGTGTGGGTGCGGAGATAACTTTTTAAATGACCCTGTTGAGAAAATCTTTTCTCACAGACAGTGCATGCAAAATGCTTCTCCACGGCGTAGATTCGGAGATGACTTTTAAATCACCCTGTAAAGAGAATCTTTTCCTACATACAGTAGAAGTAAAAGGTTTCTCTCCTGTGTGGGTGCGGAAATGTGCATTAAAACACTCTGTTCAGAAAATATTTTCTTACATACCGTGCAGGCGACAGGTTTCTCTCCTGTGTTGGTGCGAAGATGTGCTTTCAAATAACATTCTATGCCACAAAAGATTTCCTATACAGTGCATGCATAAGGTTTCTCTCCTGTATGGGTGCGAAGATGTGCTTTCAAAAGTTTCTGCATATAAAATATTTTCTCACATACATTGCAAGCGAAAGGTTTCTCTCCTGTGTGGGTTAGGAGATGTGCTTTCAAATTGCTCTGCATAGAAAACCTTTTTATCACATAGTGCAAGCGAAAGGTTTCTCTCCTGTGTGGGTGCGAAGATGTGCTTTCAAATGGCTCTGCATAGAAAATCTTTTCTCACATACAGTGCAAGCGAAAGGTTTCTCTCCTGTGTGGATGAGGAGATGACGTTTTAAATTACCCTGATGAGAAAATCTTTTTTCACAAACAGTGCAGGCGAAAGGTTTCTCTCCTGTGTGGGTGAGGAGATGACTTTTTAAATGAGCCTGTTGAGAAAATCTTTTTTCACACATATTGCAGGCAAAAGGTTTCTCTCCTCTGTGGGTGCGAAGATGTGCTTTCAAATTGCTCTGCATAGAAAACCTTTTCTCACATACAGTGCAAGCGAAAGGTTTCTGTCCTGTGTGGATGAGGAGATGACTTTTTAAATGAACCTGTTGATAAAATCTTTTTTCACACACAGAGCAAGCGAAAGGTTTCTCTCCTGTGTGGGTGAGGAGATAACTTTTTAAATTACCCTGTTCAGAAAATCTTTTTTCACACATAGTGCAGGCAAAAGGTTTCTCTCTTGTGTGGGTGCGGAGATGTGTTCTTTGTGTATATAATACATTAGAATTGACAATAGTATAAATTCTTCAAATTTCTGTCGATTTACCTACTGTACTGTAGTGATTTTATGTGATTCTTCACTAAATGTGAATCAAACATTTCAAAACAGTTATCTGTGGACCTCTTATAGTCTATGAGATACACGTCAGGAATACACGGCTGATAAGGTCTTTCAGACCAACACCTTTTAAATATTGTATTACGAGATTATAAACGTAATAAAAATTGCTAAACAAAATAAATTACATGGTTATGACGCGATGTTCCTTAAAAATTACTTGTGGTAACAATTATAAAGTTTCACAGTCAGAAATATTAATTCAGAACTGAGTAAAGAAGTTTTACCCCCGCTATCTCTAACGCAGTTTTTTTTTTTCAGACTCTGCGGATTGTAAATAAAGTATGTCGAATGAATGTGGGGTCCGACTTCAATCTCAAACAGTCACATACTGATTTGAAACAGCTCGGTATTAGAGTAAAGAAACAATTTCACAGCCGTAACAGAATTAAATAAAAATTCATACACTTCAGTAGAAAAATAATAATACTACATATCTTTCTAATTAAAATCTTGGCTGAAGTATGATACTCATACCGATGCGTGAAGTGTGTGCAACAAAAATTTCACCGCGGTAACCTCCGACTTTAAGGAAACCGTACTAGCTCCTTTCATGACGTGCGGGAGAGTGTTTGCTTATGAACGGCAGTGCTTCGGACTAAGGTCATGGTCAAGGTAATTCGTAGCGTGAGGGACCTAATTGTAACTGGAAGCAGTGTTTCGTACTAAAATGCAGTCTTACCGCTTCGTAGTATATGATTAATAGCAAATGTTTTAACGCTTTATTTGTACGTTTCAAAGATCTTTTCCTACTGTAAATCTTTATTTTTCAGAATATAAAAGTTTTCAAGTTGGAGTCCTGGGTGATTGCTGCTAATTAAAGTGTAATACAATCAAAGAAATCTTGAAAAAAATTTAGTATTTTTTAATATATCTACAGAGGCTGTTCACACATTTTTTAGACGATGTATATTGTATTCACAAAACTAAATTACATAAAATTCTTGTGTTTTAAATGTTCTATTTGACATCTCTTATTCTGAACTATCTTTCAACACCGCAATTTCCAGGATAATAATGCCTTTTGAAGTGTCAGAAGAGGTATTCTATCCCACTCCTCCTGAACAGCTTTCCAGAGTCCTGTAAGGGTTTTGGGACGACGTTTGGATAATGCAGATTTTAAAAGTCCGAAAGCACAAAAATCCATAACTGATACATCGGAAGATTTAGTAGGGATATCAGTGAAGGGCATGGCCTTAATACCAATTTTTTGTTCCATTTCTTTTAGGAAATTTACAGTGGATTTTGATGTGTGACTGCTAGCTTTGTCCTGATGGAGTCTCACAAATTGATGGCACTGTGGGTAAAGCGATGGTATTTCATTCAGAAAAATTGGCGATAAAATATGTTCCTGATAGTATTTGGAGTTAATCTTGACATTTTTTTCCACTCTCTTTATTTTCAACTTGCCATTATAAGAAAAACCAGCAACAATCATGAATCCCTTAGAAAAACTTTCTTTCGATTCTTTGAACCATGTACTTAAATTTTTTTTCTCCCCTTTTATCTACAATTTGACGTTTTTTCCCTTTCTTGTTGACGATATTACCTATCGACGCTTTAGATATCACAAAACCATGACTCTCACGTCGTTTTTGGATAACGGAGTATGCATATTTCTCTTCGGAAAGAGCATAAATGTAGCCTTCGAACCACTGCTTTGTTAAAAACGCCATTTTGAATAAAAACAAAACTTTCAAGCCGCAGACGATAATTTTAACTTTTAAAAACATAGTACAATTGCAATTATTTCTTTTGCAGCAAACGATTTTTTATTACCGCTTACCAAAATCGTCTAAAAAATGTACGAACAGCCTCTGTATATTTAAAAAATATTGGTACATTCCAATTTTATCATTTTTTATTATAAAGTTTTTAAAATTTTATCATTTATTGTTTAAATTTATGCAAGATTTTTATGAAAGTTCAAATTTCCAAAATTGTTTTTGTATTACAAAACTATTTAAAGATATTTTTGAAAAAAACACTGGTATTTGTTAATATTTCTACATTAAAAAATATTGGTATATTCTTATTTTCTCAAATTTTTCATTATCAACTTTTTAAAATTTTCTGTCTGAACCGGGGAAGGGATTTAATTCATGTATCCTTTTTAACTAAAGTTCAATTTTTCTGAAAAAATTGCTTTTGCATTTCTACAAAACTCTGCAAATATTTTTTTATATCTTGATTTTAGTACGTCATTCTCAATCTCATTAATTTTTTTTAAAAAATTTCTCTATTTTGGGGTATGGATCTTCAAAGTTACGCAAGCTTCTACAGTCGACCTCTGGAGAGAAGATCCCTGAGAAACTCGTCACTCGGGGAGAGTTCTTTTTTGATGAGGGGTGGAACGTTAAAGCGAGGGTCAACGAGAGAGGAAGAGATTGTCACCAAACATACCCCACTTTTCGCCAAATATCGGCATTTGTCCCAAGGAAGAGTCGAACGGGTGTTTTTCTGCCTATTGACAATGGTTTAGTCTAAAGAAAACGCAGTGTTTACAAGAAACAGTTGGGAGAAATATACATCTGCAGTTTCAATTGAAAGGAAATTTTAAACACTATATTACCTATTGGAACTATTATACCTTTTGGAATATTAACTGCCGTGATGTGCTGTATAATCTGAAATGTTTAAATGCTCAATTCTGAAGTCTATTTTCCAAGGTATAAATTTGCAACCAAGCAAAACATCTTTCCCGTTTTTATTAGCCATATTTTTGGCCAGTTTAAAAGTTAACAAAAACCAAGTTATGAGAAAATATTTCAAAGAGGGGGAAATTAAAGTTTGAAGAAAATTTTCCTTATTCAAATTGCGGAAAATGGGAAAATTTTATAGTGTTGATAAAGTTAATTGTGAATTTTGATTAGAAGAGGTCATTAGGGTAGCACACTTTAAAGGGCAGGGCCGACCTTGCCAGTTGAACCTATTTGATCTGGAAAATTAAAAATATGTCTAAACTGAAATGGCTTTAACATATAAGCTGTTATTTTTGAAAGTGGCATAAGTCCATTTTTTCACGTATCGAGATATTTAAATGTTTGTATTTGAATGAATTTAAAAATATTGGCAAACGTTAATCAATTCGAGTGATGTTTTTAACACTATACACCTTTAAAATTTTACTATGAAATAATAATTATTAAAATTATTTAAAAAATAAACGATTTTTTTAGCTCCAAATGGACTTACACCACTTTCAAAAATAACATATTATAAAAAATAAAAACAAGTGGAAATTCAAGTCCATATTTTTATATACATTAGCTTCAGTGAAATGGATATTTTAATGTAAACTCTTACTTACCAACATCACTATCAGACCAAATTGACATATTATCGTCTTTTTATAGGTATGTGAACTCATTGTAACAACTGTATTAAATGTTATTTATCTAAAACTTTGATTTTCTGCTTTAATAAAAATATTTAAATAATACTCGCGCTGCAATCTATTAGTATAAGAAACACAAACCAAACAGTAGGAATTGCGAAAGAAAACCAAACAAAATCAGTGAAATTACTTCTGACCACTTAATCAGAACAATTATACCGTTATCTTGTTAACGATGTTGTTTTTAACACACTAGCTAAGTAATATATGCTAAAGCGTAGTGTACACTGAAGTCATACTAATCAATAATAATTGCAATAAGCAAGTTGATTTTATTATAATTATTAGGAATGGACTTATTCCACTTTAAAAGAAATTTTTTTGCGATAACATTTTATAGCCAAAATTCTTTTGTTTACTTTATGAAAAAATCGTACGAAAAAAAGGTGTCTATATCTTACTAAAATCACCGTTAACTCATTTTTTTAAAGTGGACATACAACACTTTCAAATATTTCATTATGGGGGTGCCATATAAGCGGACCAGCACTAGCCACCTATAAAGGGACGACATAAACGGAGGCATTTTCAATGGCGCAACGCCGGGATTCGATCCGAGCACCCTCAGCACCGAAAGCCAGCGCGCTGTACCACAAGGCCGCCACAGGCCAGTGTGTAATTATATTTTTATCAAAATATCTGTACATTATATTTTTATCGCAGTTTCTGCAGTTGGGCCCCGCAATAACTAAGGCCGGCGCTTTTAAAGTGCAGTTCTATTCCGATATTTGGAGGGGGAAATTGGGGTAAAATTATACTACAGTTGTGTCTTATTTGCAGTCATTTTTTGACTGATAAAGAAACTGATAAAGCAATTTCTATAAAACTTGGTGAATACGTTTATTTTGATGCAAGGAATAGTGTATACTTCAAAATTTGGTATTTTTAATTGCATTAATTATTTAAAATTAACATGTTTTCAATAAAAAAATGCATTTTTTCAAAGTTTTGTAATTTTAATTTAAATTTAAAAAATTTAAGGTTTTAATTGCTTAAAAATGGAGTATGCGTTAAATATACATTAGTTTTACAACTTTATCAATATTTTTTGGGAATCTAAAACCAATAATTTTGCTACAGTCTGGCGCGCAATGGATTCAAACCAAAACACAATTTTAAAATTTTCATCAAAATTAAAAAAGGAAAATTAATTAAAATACCACTTGTAGAACATTGAAATAATTATTCTACATGCAACATATATTAAGCTTTCAGTGGCAAAAATTTCATGTATTTATGTTTTATAGGGAATGAGAAATAAAACTAAATGTGACATGATGCTAAATTGCACCTTCAGTAAAAAAGTAAAACCCTTAAATGAAAACAAAATTACCGAAAAAGATCGTGTCTCCTTTGGCGAAAGAAAAAATAACAGTTGCAAAACCAAAATACTTGAAATCTGTATCTATAATAATAAATTTTTTTATGATCCAGTATTTATAAAAATAAACATGACTCTAAATTTTATTGAGGTTTTCTGAAACTCCCTTACATTACTTCGGGAAATAGTAAGTAATACGATGCAGGGTAAAAAGTCCCAAAATATGTTGATTACATGAAAATGGAAATCAAAACATGCGATGGTTTTCTTAAAGCCTAAATAATTAAAACCTTCATAATTTTCTTAATGCCTAAAGAGCGATAAATACTTTCCGCGGGAAATGGTACTGGTGTGTTGATTATCCCGACCCCTCATTTTGAGAATCGACCTCCCCGAGGCAGCAACCTTAAAACCGGTCTCAGGTCTCTTCTGAAGGGAGGTCTGCAGTACACTAAACTTTATTTTATATTGTATTCACAGTGGATGTCGGGCTAAAGAGCTCTTAACAAAGTCTACGCCTAAGAGAAATGCTAGAAATTTATGACTTTCTTTAACATTGAGCGACTGGAACTGTAAACATTTTTCCAATTCTGGTTTGCATAAATCCACTCAGCGAGCCTTGTAAGTACAAAGCGGACTACTTCATAATAAATGTACTAGAAATAAATCATCTGTTTCTAGACACTGACTAACAAACGAGTTATTTTTAATTTCAAAACTAAATTGTAAGGCATAAGTCTTTTATATAAATATGCATTCGTATAAAAATTTACACTGGTACCAAAAATGTGAATTGACTATCTTTTAAACACTTTTCAAACTTGTGATCGATAAAAAGAATATAGTTTTGCTATAAATCTATAAAAGTGAAAAATTAGTAAAATGAAACAAGATATATTAAGATAAATAGGAATTACAATTATTATCTTGAGGTAGTTTTATACTGCATAATAAAATAAATAAAACCATTGTATGAAACAGAGAAAATATTGCTAAACCATTTTGTTCTTCCAGGATAAGCTAACGTCATAGCATTTTTCATTTTGTGTATCAAGTCAAATGATTTCAAGATATCCATATAGCCTCAAATTTTTTTTTTTGCCGAAAATATTTAAAGTTTTTGTATCTTGCTTTCTCACCTGTCCCCACACTTGGGGCAAGTGAGTACACAGATCACAATAAATTATAGTTGCTTATGGCAAAATAAGTGGGCCAAGTGAAAGAATAGATATTTCATGAACAAAAGGCTATTTTTTTTTAACATTCTTTCGCTGAGGAGGTATTGGTTGTCCAAGCTGGCAGTGTTATCAAAATAAATATAATTGTATATATTTGTTTTAGAGTAACAAATGTACGTTAAACGTTCAAAACAAAAAATTCTTTTTTTTCTCTAACCTGTTAGTTCAATTTACTATTTATTTACATCTTCTATCCTACTAGAATTTTTTTTCTTTAGTTAACTGAATATTGTAACAAATGAAAACTTGTATTAAAAGTTCAAAACAAAACAAAATCTTTTTCCACTCCACTCACATTCACTAACAGTTAGTCTAAACTAGTATATTACAATTCATTTGCTTTTGTCCACACTTCTTAAAACATACAACAAAAAAATAGTTTCAATTGCATAATTTACTATTTTTTAATGTTAAGAGATAATAAACAATCATCAGGTGTTAAAGAAATTTGGCAAAAGGTTGTTGGTACTGAAGTTTCTCCTGCTAGAAAACATATATTGGGAAGAAAAAACTACACTGCTGGCCACCCAAATTGCAACACCAAAAAAGACAAGAGATATCACAACAAAATTTATTTTGTAGATAACATGTTGACACGCCTCGGCATTGATTCAAAGAGACTTTGGATGAGTTCTTGGGGTACAGCAGACCAAGCAGCTTCCACACGTTGCCAAAGTTGATCTGCTGTGGCAGCTGGGGAAGATCTGGAGCGAGGTGCTTTTGTCCTCACTTCTTAAAACCTACAACAAAAAAATAGTTCCAATTGCATAATTTACTATTTTTTAATGTTAAGAGATAATAAACAATCATCAGGTTTTAAAGAAATTTGGCAAAAGGTTGTTGGTACTGAAGTTTCTCCTGCTAGAAAACATATATTAGGAAGAAAAAACTATTTATATGACTGTTATAACACAAAGATAGGTCTTTTCAGTATATGGGGCAAGTGAGAACTGCTGTTCTCACTTGCCCGTCACAACATTTTTATGGGGCATGTGAAAACCCTGCAGTACTGAAGCAATATTGCCAAAAGAAAAAAAAGGGTTTTTTATATATTTTATCTGTATTAATTTCTTAATGAATAAATGGGTATTTTCAAAATAACTATGTATTGTGGCTAAATAGTTATTTTTTATTTATTTTTTTTGCTAGTACTCAAACTTGGGTACCTTAGTTAAAATGTCAGGATTGGTAGGTATAAATATTTTCAATTTTACAGTTTTTTCTATAAATAAAAACTAAACATAACAGTAGAGTGAGAACTTTCCTGCAAAGTACACTTGAAATGTTCTTAAAAGTTATACTTTTTAGGATTTTCAGCCTATGCTTTTACTTACCACTTCAGCCTAACTATAGCGTTGGGAAAAAGAAGCTTATCTAGATAAATATCAATTAAAACATACCTGACATCAACAATATTGCAGGAGAAACTCAACAACATTGCAATACTGTCTACAGAGCTTGTAGAAACAAGAAAATTAATATTTCATTAATTTATAAATGATCTTGCAGATAAAAAATCTAGCAAAATTTATTTGCAAACAATCTTGTTCTGTGAATAAAATATAAGCAGTGTAACTACTTCTACAAATTTTTTCCTTATAAATGTACATAAAAAGTAAATATGACCATCTTCTTAATTTTTGCAATAGGACCCCGCATTGACTAAGGCTGGTCCTGATGAAAGGCATGAATGACAAGAATTCGCATGTCAAATTTCCTAGAGCAAAGAATTAACTGTTATAATCGGTTACCTTCATCTATATTAATTTAATGTAGAAATTTCCAAATTTTAAAATGTAGAATTCCCACAAAATCTTCAAATTTTTTATTATTTATCAGATTTCTATAAATTACATTTAAAAAAAATTATATATAACTAACTGTGAATAAAACATCTAGTAAGAAAGAAACTTCAAACATGAAATAAAAAGCTATGAAAATGACTGCAAAGGAGAGAAAAAATTTCCTGGTAAATGGTTCGCTTCAATCTTGAAATTTTTAGAAAAAGTTTTCATAAAGAGATTAACAGAATAATTATAGACATTACTCTCATGTAAAATTAAACTTACCAGCCTTTATTTTCATGTTTCGAGTTTACATAAAATGTTTAATATAATACTCTAATTCCAGTTTTAACTCTTTTCCATCTAGAAATATAATATATTTCATGCATATTCCATCAAGGGAAAATTACAGAACATATTTCAGGACCATTGAGGAATATTAAGAGAATGAGAATTTTTAAAAATTGATTTTCAACGATTTTACTGCACTTACTTTCTATTAATTAAATATATTTTACCCCTAGGTGGGAGGAGGAAGGATATATATATCCTAAAACAAACATCAATTTGAGTAACACTGAACTAAGGACAGAAACTACATATATTAAAATATTATGCAAGGCATGATCAGCAAAAAAGCAGTTATAAAGTCTGTCTGTACAAAATCTATTGAACATAAAGACTAAATATGCAGCTACAAGAGCAGGCAATTAAAATCTAGTTCTAAAATGACTGAAGTACAATTTTTACAATGAAATTTTTTGTTTAAATCATATCAAGGCTGTGATAAAAATCAGTTAGTACAGATTTTGTAAATTTTAAAATATTTCTAATTAAGAAATCTTTATAATGCATGGTACAGAGAGAATTAAACATTTTGATTCATAATACAGTCAAACCTCGCTAACTTGAGCCCCGATTTCATGAATTTTTCGATATCTTGAAGAAATAAAAATTCCCTTCAAATTTCTTATGCACTCAATGTTAAAAAAAAAACCTTGGCTCATCCCTCGATAACTTGAATTTTTTCCATGAATGGAGGAAAAAATTTTTCTAAAAACAAAAAAATAATATCCAAAAAATAGAAAAGCTATTCAAACATTACAGTGGTAAAACCCTGCATAAACTTTAAAAAGAAGGGATATAAAGACGGAAGATAACACAGTGAAATGACAACTTCTTTTGTCCTCCAAGATGGGATTTGAAATTCTTGTTTATTGTTTTCTTATCTCGTTTCAGTTAGGTGCCATGCATATGCAGTGACCATTGATACTTTCTTTTTTCTCCTTTTATTCTCCAAGGTTACTTTCTAAAGGGGTTGGGGTGATTTTAACAAAACAGGAAATTAAGGCATGGAAAAAATCAAGAGGTGGGTGGCTTCCAAGAAGATTGTAGAATTTCTTATCATTGCAACAAGGGGTGAAAGAAAAAAAATTACAGGTGTGAATGCATGCCTATGCTGTCTTGCATTCAAGCTAGAGCCTCGATGCTCATGCACCTCGATAACATGGAATTTAATGACTTTGTCATCGTAGATGATACGGAAATAGTGTGTGGTCAGTGGGAGGACAATGACATCATCCGTCAGACAAAAGTTTCTTGTGTATTACCAGAAGAAGAGGAGGACGAAATCCGCCATTTGCCACCTAATGTGACAAACAAAGAAGGGCTATTTGCAGTAGACGCTTTGAGAAGATATGTTGAAAGTCAACCAAATAGGTAAGAGGACACATTTAAACCCATTGTCCACTTAGAAAGTGTAATAGATAAAATTTCAGACTCTTTTCTGAAGCAAACAACAATTGAATCTTTTTTTTTCAAAGAATTTTGTAAATAGTGTTTATTAAAATAAAAATATGGATTACTTTTTAAAAAGGTATGTAAACAAGCTTTTATTTTCACTATTACTATTGATAACATGCAATTTTCGATAATTCGAATTTTTTTTTCTCTCCCTTCAAGTTCGAGATATCGAGGTTTGACTGTATATTATAAATTATGTACAGCTTTAAATTAATTATTTTTCCTTTAATAAGAATTTTAATTTTAAATATCAAAAATTAATTTTAAATCAACCTCTTTGAAATACATTGATTTATAACTTGAAACAAGCATATTTATAATGAATGATGTACCTAAAATGATGAATGTTTAGGAGTATTATATTAAATGCTGTTCCTGTTACCTTTGACGCAATAAAACAGGAGCATAAATGTTATCTATTAAATCATGTGATCAAAAAAATTTAACACTGAATGAATACAAAAACAAATAACAATAAAAAAAGATTTGAAACACCATCATAAATAAAAAGTTCTCTGATTGAAAAATGATACACAAAAGCAACGCCTAAACCACAGATAACTGCTCATGGTGTGAAGCTGTAAAAACTTACCAAATTTGGTGCCAGTTCATCCCTTATGTGAAAAATTTAATTATTAAATTAGTTCTATCTATAAGTTTCCTATGAAATTAAGACTGTGTATCAATTTCAGTGCAATTTTTAAAAATTTAAAGCACATAAATGATGGTTTGTTAACTTCAATAAGCTTTAGAGGTTTTAACAATTTTAATATATTTTTAGCATTGAATTAAATAAATAAAACATCAAACACATGAATGTTGGGAAAAGTACTGAATTTTTGGTACATACATATAATTCTGTCGACCGTTTTCACCAAAGAAAACTGTCTCCAAACTGTATAATTTAGCTCTAAGAATGGATAGCGTGACTTCATAATGCACTGATAAGATATTCGCCCTGGTTTTATATAACTCTAAGTAATCCTTGAAAAGCCTTTCATTTTATTTTATTTTTGTTATTGAAAAAAGAATAATATAAATTAACTTCTATTTCTATATTTTTTCCCTCACGTTTAAAAAAAAAAGGATTCAAATTCAGGACCTACCTTCTACACTACAGCATGCAGTGGAGTACTTTCAAAGTTCCAGTATCCTAAAATTAAAAACAATATGCTGAACTGTATTAACACTAGCATTACAGCATTTTCCTGTATAACTCTACCTAGGATCAGCGGTCATTTTGACCACTTGTCCCAAATAAAAGGAAAGTGTTTTTGCTAATATTATGCATTATTATAGCTTATTAATATAAAATAAATATATTAAGCATTATTAAAGCTTATTAATATAAAATAAATATATTAAGCAATTTTAAAGCTTATAAATATAAAATTCGATTGTATATTAAATAAATTACAAATAAAATAAAGTAAACAAAATATAATACAACATTACAAAGAGCTAAGACAGTCAAAATTAGTGTAGATGTTTTGAAATTTGTTAACATTTAATAAATTGCATCAGAATAGTTTCATTAGGAAATAAATTTATTTAAAGTGACAAATTTGTTACTTACATTACTCGGTTTCACAGTGAACACAGATTACTAATTTCTTAATTCTACCTGTACAGGTTTCACAAATGTGCAATGTTTTGTTGCCTTTGCATGCATTTATTTGGCATTGTTTACATTTACGAGAAATGGTAATTAGCATGAATTCTCTTTTGGTTAGAAATAGAAGGTTTGGGGTCTTTTGATGAAATGTATATCTTTCGAAGCTCCTCAGACGTATTCAAAATAAAATCTCAGCAGCTGATGGTTTTATTTCCAGTTGTCTCCTTGTAAATTATCCATGCATTTATTGCAGCCAAATCAAGGATATTAAAAAAAATTGAACTGGCCAATGTCTAGATGAGGACTTTACTGAGTATTTTCTGGCTATCTGGTTCAAAGCATCAACTCCATATTTGGTTGAGCTGTAAAAATTTACAACTTCAGGTTTTTCTTTTCATTAGATGTGATTTCCAATGTTGGGTGTAGGGTAACTCAGAAGGACATTTTTATTCCTTTTTCCCTGATAAGATGCAAGCGTTATATTGTCATGCTCCGCAATCTTACTAAAATATAGCTCATCTCACTTTTTTTGAAAGAATGAGGAACTTCTCTCTTTGAATGATTGATTGAGCCAACACAGCTTATTCCTACGCTTCTCATTTCTGTTACTAATTTCAGTGAAGTAAAGAAATTGTCCGTTGTCAGGTTCCTTCCAGTGTTATAATACGGTTCAAGCTAGCCAAAAGCTGCATGTTCACCTACTGTTTCTCCAGATGGCCTTTTTCATCCTTTCCTAAATATGGATATCCAGTCAGTAAATATTTTAACTGCACATCAGTAGCAAGTAGGGTTGCCAACTTTTTCTGTGACGATTCCGGGACAAATAGCTCAAAACTGAACATCATCAACATTATCAGTCAGCCATTACCTAGTTTTCTGAGGAGACTTTTTATGTGTGAAAAAATTAAAATACAGTTTTTTTAAAATTTATTTTTTATATTTTTTATTTTAACTATTATAGAATCTTAATTTTATATATATATATATATATATATATATATATATATATATATATATATATATATATATATATATATATATATATATTAAATAGTAATAATAATAAAAATTTTAAATCTTATAATAACAAATTTAACGTTATATTTTTATGGGTTTTTCCAATAATATTTTCTCACACTTTTTGCTGCAATCACCAATTCTTTCGCAAGTGAGTCTGTATTTAAAAAGTTCACAAATTCTGCACACGAATCACTATTAAGTCGCATTTGCAATTCCGCCTTCACTAGGTCGATATTCATGTTATTACTGGCATTCGTCCACACACTGTTTATGTGACTTAATACTCTCTCTGGATAAGCATTACTTGCAGGGATGGACAAAATGAAAGACAATTTTCATCAGCTCGACCGATTTTTCCTGCTTTTTGAAATACTCTGCCCATAGTTTGTCATTACAATCACCATCTGTGCCATCACCGTATACTTTGTGATCTGCATATAAATTGATCTTGTAAATAAATATCGCGGAAACTTAATTTTAGTCTGTGATGTTTATGCTACCTGTCGGATTACTACGACGTCACAACATTCAACGGATTTACAAGATGCCAATTTCAATTTTTAAAAAATTGGAATAGCTTCCGCTACATTCCGGGACAATTTAGCATTCATCCGGGATCAGGGACAGCGATTCCAATTCCGGAACAATCTCGACCAATCCGGCACAGTTGACAACCCTAGTAGCAAGCCAAAATTTAATGCCGAATTTATCGGGCTTTTTACGCATATACTGAATAAATCAGCATCTAGCCTTCACGGGAAACAATTGTTCATCCACTGTAATATTTACACCTGGTTTGAAACACATGATGCAGTTTTTTGTAAATGAATTCCAAACATCTGAAACTAGGGCAAATGGATCAGTTTGCAGTCTTTTAGATCTGGTTGACTTCATATCGACGTGCAAATACTTCATAATGACCAGGAATCTGTCCCTAGCCATTGGGCCTATTTGGTTCTCAGCATAGAATGTCAGTCCCCAGGAATTTGACTCAAAACAGAAAGACCTTTAGCAGCCAAAACCCCACGAGCATACAACAGTAAAATGAGAGCATATAATTCATCGAGTCATAAACACCAATTTGGATTTTGGGATTTCTTTCATGACTCTTCTTCAGTGCACATTGTTGTATATGACACAATATTTTTTCATTTATAAACAATCTCCATGCACTACTTGGGTTGCCATCAATTATTTTCCTCTGAGTATGAAGTTGGTCCAGCTACTTCTCGTTAGACATTCTGCTTCAGATGTCTCCCTGTGGCACTTGTCGAAATATTTCTTATTTGACAAACTGAGCCATCATTTGCTGTTTCTTCATCTATTTGGTTTTTAACACTTCGGATACGTCTTCCTTGTTCTCGAGATCTCTTTCGCTGCCCTTGACCACATTCTCGAGCTGAACTACCACCACTGATTTTACGAAAATACCAAACCACTGATTAGGGAAAGGGAGGTGTTTTTACTCCCCTCCCATCTCCCCACCCACCCCATCATTCCCCCTTCTAAGAAATACAGACCACCCTTGCCAGAAGTGCACCTGTTTATCTATTAGAATACCAGAAATAGGCAAGAAAGCATAGCAAATAACATAAAATATAAAATTTTCTATACATGGTCAAAATGACCGGTAGCCGTAAATCTAGGTATACTAAGTAATATTGGTAAAAATAATTACTTAAAATAAACAAAAATAAAACTACGTAATATTTATAAGGTTTTAGGAAAAGTAAAAAATTATCGATATTATACATAAGAAAATAAAGTTATGTTATTGGAAATTGGATTTCCGGTCAAAATGACAGTCGCCATATTTCTAGTGTTAAATTAATTTTAATTATAGGTTTACGGTGAATTAATTGTCAATTTTATACACTAATAGTGTGGATTAGAATCTGACTTTTAAAACAGAGAGTTTAAGATATTTAAATACAAATTAGAATAATAATAAAACTTAAAATTAACATTAAAATTATTAAAGTATATTTTTTATTGCCTACATCAGTGTTTCCCAAAGTGTGGTATGCGTACCCCCAGGGATACAGGAAGATTTTGGTGGGGGTACGTGTTGCACCGGAGTTTGATGGGGATATGCACTGCACCGTGCTTAGCTGTGCCTAATTCTACGTTTTCATGAGTCAAGTCAAGACAGTCTTGTGAGGCGTGAGATGGTCCGGTGTGACACGGCGGAAATTTACCACACATCGTTACAGAAACAACTTACTTCGTTAATAGTTAGTGGCTTCTCCAGGCGCCTGTGTATTTTTAGCTTATGTGTCATTTTTCTTATAGGAAATGTCTGTTATATGCTTTAGTAAGTCCCACTGATTTTGATTATTTTTATAAAATATAATTTTTATCCCTAACATAGATTATGGATCGCTGATTGAAATCTGGAACTACTACACCAAAAGAAAGTAATGATTACACTAATATGCAAGGTTTTGTTGTTTTGAAATGAATAGGTGTGTCTGAATGGATTTTTTATGCAGATTCCAAAAATGACCTTCAGAATTCCTTATCACGTCATGTTTTTTCACAAATGATGGAAATGTGAAAATAAAAAAAAATGGCATTTTATAGTGACATTATTATAGGGCAACGTTCGTAACGCCTGAAAATGTTCTCTGGAGGGGCTCAATGATTGTTTAAGGAATAGATAAACATCAATATCTAGCTGATAATGGAAATGCAACTGTTTCATCTGTATGACGTCACGATTTGCACCCTCACAAAGGCGAAACATGAGAGAATTTATCTTGGAACGGCAGTATGACTCATATCTCATGCCAGCGCTCCCTTCTTGCTATTCGTCACATGTGGTGCTATTCGAGGCAGATTGTGGTACATTGGTATAGTGTACATGGTACACTAAAAAATCATAGTGACGACTGCTACTTCTGTACAGAGAATATCGAGGGCCATACCAGAACCAGTAAGCATAACATTGTGTATCCCAACATCCCATCTGCCATACGACCAGTGCCCCATAGTGAATCCATCCCTGTGCCATCCCCATCCAATATCAAGCCCTCAACAGACACCGATTCAGACGATGTTACAAGTGAGGAGATGTACAAACGGGACATCATGGAGGATGAAACCCCAGTGCCATTTACACAGCATGAACTGAATGATTTGGTTCATGATCTGAATTTACCTAAAGACGCAGCAGAGCTTTTACAATCTTGACTTCATGAAAAGAATTTACTGTGCCCTAATACGAGATTCTCCTGGTACAGACACCGAGAAGCAGAATTAGTTCCGTTATTTGCTGAGGAAGGTGATTTGGTATATTGTCGAGACATTCCAGCAGTCATGAAATACTTCAACGTCAATTACAATCCAGGACAGTGGAGGTTTTTCAAAGATGCCAGAAAATCCAGTTTAAAAGGTGTTTTATTACACAAAACTAACATATTTCCATCCATTCCAGTAGCACATTCTGTGACTTTGAAAGAGACATACGAGAACCTTAAATTACTGCTGGAAAGTATGCAGTACAAATTTCTTAAATGGTCTTTGTGCGGAGATTTCAAGGTGTTTGGAATATTGCTTGGCCAACAAGGAGGCTACACAAAATTTCCTTGCTTTTTGTGTGAATGGCACTCCAGAGCAAGTATGGAACATTGGGTTCAACAGCAGTAGCCAGTCAGAAGTATATTCACACCTGGTAAAAAAAACATTGCTTCAGTTCCACTGGTTGGTCCCTCGAAAATACTGTTGCCACCTTTACATATCAATCAAAGCAGATAAACAATATACAATTGTTTATCTGCTCCTTAAACAATCATTCCGCCCCTCCATAGAGCATTTTCACATGTTACAAACGTTGCCATATAGCAATATCATTAAAAAATAACTTTTTTTTAAATTTTCACATTTCTATCATTTATGACAAAATTTGACATGATACGGAATTTTGAAGGTCATTTTCGGAATCTGCACAAAAATTCCATTCAGATACACATATTCATTTCAAAACAACAGAAAAATGTTGAAAAAATGCAGATCAGTGTTATAGTAGCAATCAACTAACAGGGAATAATGCAATTAACGACAAATCAACTTCAATTCTGAAAGAATAGCAAGGAAAACTCACAAGTACGACAAATATCTTAAATTTGGATTCTCACAGACTGGAGATGAAAATGAGCCTATTCCATTTTGCATCATTTGTTTTGAAAATCTATCAAACGAAAGCATGAAACCATCCAACTTAAAGTGCCATTTTGAGACAAACCATAATCAGTACAAAGATAAACCCATAGATTTTTCTGAAAATAAACTTAAGGATTTAAATCAGTCTCAAAATTAATGCAGGGTTTTACAGGAGGTAACAATCAAAAAATGCTAGAAACTTCGTATCGCATGTCGCTTTTAACTGCGAAATGTAGTGCAGCGGAAACCATTGGTGAAATTTTAATCAAGCCTGCAGCCAAGATAATGGCAAAAGTACTGAAAGGAAATAGAGCGAAACAAACTTTTGACTGTGTTTCTCGCTCAAATAATACAGTTCATCGACGAATCATTCATATGTCTAATAATGTGAAAAAGATGTTATCTGATATTTCTCAAAGTCGTTATTATGCATTGCAAGTCGATGAGTCCACTGATATTGAGAATTTTGCAAATCTTATGGCGTTTGTTAGATACAAAAAAAATCAAGAAATTCATGACGACTTTTTATTTTGCCAGCCTTTATTAGGGCACACAACAGGAGAAGATATCTTTAATGTTATGAACAAATTTATGCAAGAGAACAAAATTCATTGGAATTGATGTGTTAGAATAAGCATAGATGGAGCAAAAAGTATAATCAAAATTAATAAAGGACTCATTGCAAGAATTCAAAATGTTGCCCCAAATGTCATATCCACACATTGTTGCATACACAGAGGCTTTGGCAACACATAAGATGCCCGCTGATCTACAGAAAGTTCTGGATAAAAGCATGAAAATCGTTAACTACATTAAAAACTGTCCTATGAATGCACGACTTTTTTCGCAAATATGTGAAGAAATAGGAAGTAGTCATACCAAGCTTCTTTATCATACCGATGTTTGTTAGCTATCTCGAGGAAACATTCTAAATCGATTGTTTGAACTCAGACATGAACTTCAATCTTTTGTTAATGATAGATTTGAGTTGAGAAATTGTTTAAATGACTGGAAATGGCTTTGTAAACTAGCATACTTAGCAGATATATTCTCTGTTTTAAATTGCCTCAACTTATCGTTACAAGGCAAAGAAATTTCATTGTTTCACGTTCAAGATAAAGTGAACGCTGCCATCGCAAAACTAAAGTTATGGCTAAAGAGAGTTGGTAATGGAGAAGTAGACTCGTTTCCCTCTCTTCATGAGTTTATAACAAGTTTGAATACTAAAATTGATGCTGACACTCTGAAATGCATGACTCACCATTTGGAGAGTTTGCAAGTGGACTTGAAAAACTATTTCCCTGATTTAACCAAAAGTATTGAATCGATAAGATATCTGTTTAACACAACATCCACGCCAGAAGATTTGTCGCGTGCGGAAGAAGAGCAATTGTTGGAATTGGCTTCAGACGGATTCTTGAAAAATAAACATAAGGAGAGTCCTTTAACATCATTCTGGTTATAAATGCAACTTGTATATCCAGTTTTAACAGAAAAAGGTGGGTTCCCCCACTCTTATGACCTCTATGGTGGTGTCCCCTTCTCTGGTAGAGAACGCCAGACACTATTTAACCATTCATGGTCCTAAATGTAATGTACCTATTTGGCAACAGGTATTGTTTGTCAAAAATGGTCGACAGGTTAATAAATAAGTAAAGAATTTTT
Source organism: Dolomedes plantarius (assembly GCA_907164885.2). Taxonomy (NCBI): domain Eukaryota; kingdom Metazoa; phylum Arthropoda; class Arachnida; order Araneae; family Dolomedidae; genus Dolomedes; species Dolomedes plantarius. The sequence goes on along the minus strand of OU015499.1, from coordinate 53,046,816 downwards.
TTATGGTCTTGAATATAGTGATTTTATATGTGGTTACTTTGTGTATGTTTTGCTACAATTGGGCTGTACTCTTTATAATAAATGTTTTTATCATTCAGTGTCATGGCTTAATATGCTGCAAACGTGATCCCGCTAAGCTTCACTCTTACATCACCAAAGATCAATGACTGTATCTGAGCAATGTCGCTTGGTTTTTTTTTTCCATTTTCAACTCATTGAAGTTTAGTGACGATCCTTCAGATGATTTTAGGCAATGAAATTTGAAATTTTCTTCAGATAAAAAAATTATATGTCCAGTGAATGAAAAATATTTCAAACTCCTTTCATAGCATTTGGAAGATGAGAGCTTACCCTTGGAAATTCATATCTAGGTCATTAGTCTTACTCCAGGCCTGAGCAATTATGGTACTGCAGACCTCCCTTCAGAAGAGACCTGGAACTGGTTTTAAGGTTGCTGCCTCGGGGAGGTCGATTCTCGAAATGAGGGGTCGGGGATAATCAACACCCGAATACCCTTTCCTGCAGAAAGCAATTATCACTCTTTAGACATTAAGAAAATTATGAAGGTTTTAAACATTTAGGCTTTTAGAAAATCATCACATGTTTTAATTTCTATTTTCATGTAATCAACATATTTTGAGACTTTTAACCCTGCATCGTACTACTTACAATTTCATGAAGGAATGTGAGGGAGTTTCAGAAATCCTCAATAAAATTTAGAGTCATGTTTCCTTTTATAAATTTAGGATCATATAAAAATGTATTAATATAGATGCAGATTTCTGGGTATTTGGGCTTTTGCAATTATTAGTTTTTTCTTTCGCTATAGGAGACGTGATCTGTTTTGATAATTTTCTTTTCATTTAAAATAATAAGTGTGGCCAGTTATATGAATAATTGATGCAAATATAAAACAAATGGGCTTTCAGAAACCGGTGACAGCACAAATAAATTATAAACCACCTGTTTAAATTATGAAACTTAGAAAAAATTTTGAAAAATCATTTAAACGTTGGACTTAGATTTATTTTTGAGTTTTTAATAAAAACCACTTTTTTAAATTATGAAACTTGGAAATTTTTTTGAAAAAATCATTTTCAAATATTGGAAATTTTGGGTTTTTCTTTTAGTTTTTTAATAAAAACCACCTTTTTAAATTATGAAACTTAGAAATATTTTTGAAACATCATTTCATCGTTGGACTGAGATTTTTTTTTTTTTTTTTGGCGTTTTTAAGTAAAAACTACCTTTTCAAATTATGATCCATATGAAAAATTTGGTCAAATAAATTTTACTTACAGATAAAATTTCAATGCCATGTATTCAGTTTGCCCTAACTCTTTGACTAACAGCAATGAATCACCAAAATATTATGCCAATATATTGTTAATTAGAAAAAAAATACAGCATTTTCGTACCACCTAAATAACTTGCAATTTAAAAATTATCTAAAATTCAGCTTTGAAAAATGTAAAATAATTATGAACCCATAAATTTATGGTGAATAACCAGATCCTCTTTTTTTTTGGTTAGGGCATTGTGGTAATGAAATTTTACTTCAGATTTGACCTTAACCAAATATTTGGTGCATACAATAAAATCGGGACAAGGATTATTTGACCATTTATCCTGCTGTGTTGGAAATAAGAAAAAAAAACCTTTTCCTAAACCAATAACTTATCCTTAACTAACTTCTTAATTTAGGTTCCTGGGGAGAGAGAAGGGTACTTACGTATTATAGCTGAAGCTTGGCAGCCTTTAACCCTTGGCGTAATATCTGCTCGCCAACACCTAACTTCACAGTGGCAACCTATTTCCTGCCCGGAAATTATAAACAACATTTCGAGCAGAAGCATGTTAAAATAATACAAATGTGAGGAAAACGTGGTTACTCCCAAGCTCTACGTGCCCAATAAGGTTTTTTTTTTATTAAATACAAATTTTAAGGGGGTTAAAAAGGGCATAACCCCCTGCCCCCCTCTAAAAACACCCACTGTATCTTTGGAACCATAGGGCCTAGGAAGTTGAAATTTCGTATGGTGGTTCCCCATAATCCCTAGGTACCTTCTAAGAAATCTTTTTTTGAAAACTGTAAATTTTAAGGGGGTTAAAAAGAGCTTAACCCCCTGCCCCCCCCCCCCCTCTAAAAACACCCACTGTATCTCTGGAACCACAAGGCCTAGGAAGCTGAAATTTCCTATGGTGGTTCCTCTTAAGCTCTAGGTGCATACCTATAAATCATTTTGAACGCTCAAAATTTAAGGGGCTTTGCCCCCTCTCCCCCCCCCCCATAAAATCCTACTGTATCTCTGGAACCATAAGGCCTAGGAAGCTGACATTTTGTATGGTGGTTCCTCTTAAGCCCTAGGGGCACACCTATAAATATCTTTTTAAAGTTCAAATTTTAAGGGGGTTAGCACCCCCCCAAAAAAAAGAAACTCAAAGTATCTCTGGAACCATAAGGCCTGAGATGCTGAAATTTGGTTGGTTGGTTTGTTTTCCTTAAGCCCTAGGTGCACACCAATAATTTTTTCCTTTTTTAGTTCAAATTTTAAGGGGTTTAGCCCCCCCCCCCAAAAAAAAAGAAATAAACCCACTGTATCTCTGGAACAATAAGGCCAAAGAAGTTGAAATTTTGCATGGCGTTTCCTCTTAGGCTCTAGGTGCTGGCCAAGAAAGATGTTTAACAAGCGACTTTTTAGGAGGTTGTAAAGTGGTTTTAAATCCCCAAAATAAAAATGAAATATCCAAAACTCATATTTAAATTTGGATCACTGTCGTTAAATTCTGCGATGAACTCATTATGAGAAATGACCCCACCTTACTGCTAAAGTTAATTGAAATTAAATGAACCAAATGACATAATTCATGGCACTCGTGTAATCTGTGGCGAAGCACGTGTATGAAATATACGAAAGCAGTTATTAAACATGCATCAACATTTTGAGCAGCAGCATGTTTAAAATAGTATTTGGAAAACACATGGAAAAGTTTAAAAAAAAATAAGCAGCTGAAGAACATGATTTCGCTATAGATGATTTTAGATCTAATTAAAAATTTCATATTAAAGACAAAATAGGAATACACTCTTAGACAAAAAAAAGCGACGCGCCAAGAAGGGGTAATGCAAATTAGACACAAACTGATATGCATACAGGTTTCGACGGAAAACGCAAATATTTAAAATTTGGCAATCGGGATTTTAAAGTAATGGCAATTGGGACCACCGTGCAAAATTTCAGCTTTCTAGGCCTTATGGTTCCAGAGATACAATGGGTTTTATAGAGGGGTGTTAAGCCCCTTTTAACCCCTTAAAATTTGTATTTTCAAAAAGTTTTTTATTGGGCACCTAGGGCTAAAGGGGAACCACTATACGAAATTTCAGCTTTCTAGGTCTTATGGTTTCAGAGGTACAATGGGTTTTTTTCAGAGGGGGAGGGTTAAGCCCCTTTTAACCCTCTTAAAATTTGTACTTTTTAAAAATATTTCTTAGTGGGCATGTAGAGCTTAGGAGTAACCACCATGCAAAATTTCATCATCCTAAGACTTTTCCTTTGAAAGATTTGCGTTTTTAACATACTCATTTTGAATATTTTTCGTGTATTTCTGTTTTGTCATTAGTGTGCAATTTTTAATTAGAGCTAAAACTATTTCGAATTGAAATCTTGTTCTTTATCTGCCGCGTTTTCCACACATTTGTATTTTTTTGACATGCTGTTGGTCGAAATGTTGTTTATAACATTCGGGCACCGAAATCTTTTATAAAACTTTGACGAAGAACACAACTTTTATAAAAGTTATCTTTTATCAAAGTTGAGGTATTACACTGTCATATTTCTCGTCAAACTTCTTTTATAAAAGATCTTTGTCAAATAACTTTCATAACCTAAAAAAATAAAGAAAATCTTCAAAACGAAACTTAGAACGGGAGCGAATAGCAATGAATGGCGAAAACAATACTATCAACAAGGATGGGGTGCATAATTGACGCTTTTTCGCCAAACCGCAAAGCTTCAGCTATAATACGTAAGTAC
>OU015499.1:53037782-53040282 GCA_907164885.2 Dolomedes plantarius | reverse complement strand
ATATATATATATATATATATATATATATGTATGTATGTATGTATATGTATGTATATATATATATAAAATGGAAGATGTGGAAGATGATGCACTGCGAGATTTGATGAATTTAGGAACTAAGTTTAGAATACCTAGTACTAATAATAATAAGAAAATCATTAGTTTCTTAAATGCTGATTTAGATAAATTTATTTACAAAATAGAAAATTAATTATTCTGTACCTACTAAAGCTTTCAACCCTTGGAAAATTAATTTACTAAAACTAGTACAAGCTAAATTACCCAATAATAGTAATAACATTAATAATCCTTATAAACACTTTAAAGCTGCTATTACAAAATTACAAGATGACTTTATAGTCACTTATGTAGATAAAGCAGCCAACAACTATGCTATAATTTGTAAAAAATACTTTGCCATATGTTTAAAAAAACAGTTAGAAAATAGTGATCTTTTTCAGCCATTAAATGAAACTACTAATATTATTATTAAGAAAATCATTGCTAAATATAAACTGCTAGGTATTTCATCTAACATTTATCATTTTCCTTATATAACTTTAGTTCCAAAATTTCATAAAACACCTATTGCTTTTAGAGCAGTAACCTGTGGTCATAATACTTATGCTACAAAAGCAAGTAAATTATTATTAAAATACCTTAAATTAATCTATAAAAATATAACATCAGGTGTTTGTGGTATAATTGATAATAGCTATAGTCTAATTAGAAAACTACAAACATTAGATAACTGTAAATATATTGTAACTTATGATTTTAAAGATCTATTTAATAATATTGATATAATTGATTTAAATAGAATAATCATAATGTTAGTACAAAATAATATTCAATACTTAAACAACGAAATTAAACTAACTCGTTTCAATAGGCTCCTAGAATTAGTAACTAAACATAATTACATAGTTCATAATAATAATATATACTTACAGTCCAAAGGTGTACCACAAGGTGGTAATGCTTCAAGTATGCTAGCTAATTTATACTTATATTATTTTGAAATTAATAATATAGAAAATAGCAATTACAATATATTTAGATATATAGATGATATAATAGTAATAAATAAAAGTAATAACCCTATAGACTTAAATTTTTACCCTCCTAATTTGGAACTAATTAAAAGTAGCCATGATAATATTAATGTAAACTTTCTAGATATCAATATTAAATTAAGTACTAAAAATAAATTAACTTATGACTTATATGACAAAAGATCTGAATATAATTTTAATATTGTTAAATTTCAAAATTATCTAACCTGTTTACATAAATCTGTTTTTAATAACATTATTGTAAATCAGTTAGTTCGTATAAATAGGCTATGTTCTAAAGACAATAGGATTAAGCATATTATAGACTTAAAAGCTGTGCTAACTAGTAATAATTACCCAGTTAGTCTATCCAAAAACATAATTGGTTGTTTTTGTTTTAATGAATAGTTTGTTCTGTTGCATTAATAAGTTAAACATAAATAGGTTAAAATAAAAATAATAACTACTAAAAACAAAAATAAAACATAAGAATAATAAAAAATAATTAACTTATAGTAGTAACAATAATAAAACTAAATAAAAAATGGAATAATATTCTTAAAATAAGTTACCTTAGTAAGTATGTAACTAAGTATCCACTACCTCAATGGTTGCAAGTTATGACGTCAGTCATCTTGCGGTTACAAGTTCTTAACTTCCACTCTGATTAGCGCCAGGCTTGGTGTTTGGTTAAGTACTTTAATACAAATTCATTTATTATTCAATTCTTCTGTTAATAATGGATTGTACGGTGTCTGAGTGTGTTTATTTAATAGATCATACTCATCAGAAACAATCCATTGGTTTTTAGACAGTATTGACACCGCTGATGAAGAAATGCTGTCAAAAACCGTATTCATACTTATCTTTACATGTTGGATGTTCCTGGCTGCTTGTAGCTTTAGAGCTATTACTGGTTTTCTCTTTCATCTTATTCTTATATATATATATATATATATATGTATGTATATGTATGTATATATATATATATATGTATGTATATGTATGTATATGCATATATATATATATATGTATATATACAGAGGCTGTTCGCACATTTTTTAGACGATTTTGGTAAGCGGTAATAAAAAATCGTTTGCTGCAAAAGAAATAATTGCAATTGTACTATGTTTTTAAAAGTCAAAATTATCGTCTACGGCTTGAAAGTTTTGTTTTTATGCAAAATGGCGTTTTTAACAAAGCAGTGGTTCGAAGGCTACATTTATGCTCTTTCCGAAGAGAAATATGCATACTCCATGATCCAAAAACGATGTGAGAGTCATGGTTTTGTGATATCTAAAGCGTCGATAGGTAATATCGTCAACAAGAAAGGAAAAAAACGTCAAATTGGAGCCTCAAGTGGGACAAAAATTCCAAACAAGTATCCAAGGAAAAAACGGACATCTTCGACTATTGCAAAGGTACGTTGTTTAATGTTAAAAGAA